>JAVSBV010121010.1:0-33760 GCA_033117975.1 Parotocinclus spilosoma | reverse complement strand
ACTTTGGAACCGCAATTTCAAACAAGTATGTTTTTAATTAAGAAAGACATTGTCCCTTGCAAGTATAGTAAAGACACTCACTTAATTTGTTGGTTAGGATCTTTCAGTTACCATATGAACGCTATGCAATGTCCAATGCTTTGTTTTTGTTTAAAATGTTAAGTCTTACAAACATTGTGGATAAAGAAGTATTGATGCAGAACTGTACATTGTCAATGCTGTGTCTGGTGTATAACTGTTCCTGAAACAGAAGAAAAGGCCATTTAACAGCAAAGACTACTTAGCTTATTTTACCGAAAATCCTTCTGAAAGCAATCAAGGACAGCAAAATCTGATGCTATATATGATGTGTGTGTGTAAAAAGCTTGTAAGAGTGCCTCGAGATGCAAACTGCACAAAGAAAGCTCATTCAGACACACCAAACATTTTATTTGATAATGTGCAACGGGTCATTTTTATGAATAGAGTTCTTCACATTTGAGCTCATGAAAATGGTATTTGCATATTAATTGCATCTTAACATGGTAAACAACACAGAGCAAACATTTATTGTGGTCACAGGAATCAGTATTTCAGGTCTTTTTTTGGAAAAATGTTTTTAACCCAGAAGCCCGGAATCAGGGGTATGCATCATGTCTGAACCTTTTTTATTTGGGGTTGTAGTATTGCTAATGGTAGAATGGGCAGAGAATAAAATGTTTCTTGGATATACTCTGGTTCACGCAATTTATAAAGAAGCTGCAACAATAGATTAACAAATAAATAATAGAACAATGCAGGGCCTCGTTTTTGTTGTATTGTTTGGACTGAGGAAAATGTAAGGAATGTTGTTCAGTGACTAAATATTTGTGTGATTTGAATATGGAATACACTGTTTAATGAATTCACACTATTTTGATAATGAGTAATCAAAAAAATGTCTGTTAGATTAGTCTAAATATGTTCATAAATTTCATTGTGTGGTTGTGAGTGTGAATTGGGCAAGAGGGTGAGTTCACACAAGGTTACACAGTCATCAGGAAGTGAAACAGAACAGAATGTGCAGTGCTAATCTGTTTGAAAAACACGCTGTACCGCTTGAGGTTACACATGTCTACACTATATACCACACAAGATTAATTTCAGTACTAATATCAATTTGCATGATGTGTTGATCATATATAAGAGACAAGTTAATAATAAGATTTCTACTTTACATGCAGCACATGCACACATATACACAAACATACCACCCAACACATCCAATGGCATAAAATAGAGGCAGGCAAAAAAGAAAGATTTGCTTTAGGTTACTGAGGTTAGGGTTAGCGTTAGGCGTAGGATTAATTAGCTGCAGTAATATTATGTCCCCACACTGACAGAAAGACAGTTTATTTGTATTATGTTATTAGAGTTATTAGAGATTTACCCTCAATGATAGATATTCTTTACCTTCTGTGGACATTTAGCTGGCCCCGACAGGGACACTTTATTTATTTATTTACTAAATTCCTTATTTATTTACTTATTTACACAGTATGTGTGTGCGTGGGCCAGCTACAACGTTTTTGTAAAAAACAAAACAACGAAACATGCTCCTTTTGGTGGATGATGTTAAAGTTTGGGTTAGGTGTAATGTATCATTTATAAGCTGCAGTAATCATTATGTCATTGGAAAGTCTGCAACGCATATGTTTATCAAGACTGTGTGCGTGTGTGATTGTATGTGTGCGTAAGAGCGAAAGACAGAATGAGAGAAACTGAGATAGGGGGCTTAATCTGTACAAGCAGCTGAGGTTTTGCCAGCCTTTGCTCGTAATCATTTCTCCTGAAGGTTAAATTAATTCATACAGCGCAGTGATTTCTAAATGCTATATATAAAGCAGGCATTTTATTTTCCAGTTTTAGGAATCCACTGAGCTGTACTACTTTCACCACACCTGATCACACTCATTAGTCTTCATGAGATAGAATAGATGTGATGTAAGCAGGGAAAATGAGATCATAGAGGTATTATAAGAACTGGAGAATGGTAAGCATTAGCACCTAAATCACTTCACTGCCTTTTGAATACTGGCACATTATCGACCAGGAAGTACAATAGCTTGCATATTCATGCTTGCTTCATGTACGTTTTTATGGGCATTTACGGCATTCATGGGACTCTTCGTTGTGTGGAACATTCTCTAAGCTGATGACCTGAATTGCAAATGTGATTCCAATACTGACTGGCCGATGGTGTACACATATACATTACATATATACAGTGAGAAAAAGTGATATACTTGTCAAAAGGAAAATTAATTGTGTTTACACAACATTAAACTGTGTTTAATAAAGCGAATTTAGTGTTCTGGCACATATAAAGATCGCAGATCTCAGATCTCAGAACTGTTGTCTCAATTGCCTAGGTGCATTTCTCACATTATTACATTTGCACAATAGTAAATGCATTTCTCAAAACAATTAGTACAAAGTGCAAAGTGACAATTTAGCTTCAATTTTAATTTTAAAGATAAACCGACACCCGCCGTAGCGTTCTTTCAGTCATAGCCTTGTACAATTCACTGGGGGGTTTGGCCCCATTCATTCTGAATGGAAAGCATGTTCTTCAGGAGCTGGAGTGTCACATGAGTACATAAAAAAATGGCTCTTAAAGATTTGAGAGAGGTTTCAATATCACAATGTTATCATGCAACAAACTTTGGTAAGAACGTGAGCATTGAATTGCACAACTTTTCAGATGCTAGCACTGTGGGATATGGCGAATGTTCTTATCTTTGATACAAGAACAATTATAATAAAATTAATTGCAGCTTTGTCATGTCCAAGGCTATTGTTGCACAAATGTTCATAAATGTTCCAGTTTTAGAACTTGCAGCTGCTGTGATTGCAGCCCGACTGAGTGTTCTGCTGTAAGTTGACCATGAAGATTGACTGAGAATTCATCTGGATAGACTCTCAAGTCACTCTGGCATAAATCAATAATGAAGAGGTTTCACATGTTCATAGCAAATCACGTCCAGATAAGAGAAAATACTAACTCAAGCCAATGGCGTTATATTACTGCAGCAGAGAATTCAGCCGATTATGCTTAAAAAAGGGACGGCGTGCATCACAAATTCTGTCCACTAACTGGTTATCAGGTCCTGAATTTTTGTGGAAGGAAGAAATTAAGTTTGAACCTCGTCCTTCAAATAACCTCTTGCTTGGTGAACCAGAATTTAATACAGTCCAAACATTTGCATTAAGTGTGAGTAAGCATATGCTTGACTGCCTGGTTAGATTTTTATCCTGGACAACATGTCTTAAGGTTGTGGCAAGAATTAAAAGTGCTCTGACCAAAAGTGTCACGGGGACGTTGTGAACGTTGGAGAACATGAGAGTGCAGCCAAAGTTCTAATACAGCAACAGCATTCCTTCAGTCAAGAAATTAAGACACTCCAAATGAGACAAAGCCTTCCAAGTTCCAGTCCTCTTCTCTGTTTAGACCCAACCTTGAGCAAGGGAATACATTATGTGTGTGGAAGATTTAAACAGGCCGCACTCAAAAAATTATTACTCAAGAAATATTTTATATCCTGTAATTTAGCCTAATAATGGTCATATCACTTATCTTATTTTGTCTCATCAACATTTTTATTCAGATACATTCAGGTACAACTGTGCACATAAAAATGCCCGAAGGTTTATCTACAGATTCAATCATCAATGCCCTTAAGTGCTTCATCTGTCTCAGAGGAGCCATGCACCAGCTTTAGTGTGATCAAGGCAGGAATTTTGTAGGAGCTAGAAATGAATTAAAAGAAGCATTTAAACAGTGTAATTACCAAGTTTCAGAAAACGTCGTGTCTGAGAAACAGTGTGAATTTGTGTTCAGTGCCCCATCAGCAAGTCATGCTAGTGGTCTTTGGGAGCGTCAAGTAAACACTATTCGAAATATCAGCTCACAGTATAAGTAGGCTTGATGAGGTTCCTTTTGTCTGATAAATACTATAAATGCGTAATTCATCCTTAACTTATTTCCAATTATTTGTATTTGTATGTGTTTAGTGTGGGAACGTGTTATTAAATATTGTGTACTTGTATATTTGAAGTTGGTTATGCCGTAGTTTACACAAAGGCAAGATCTATCTAAAGGTAGCAGGCAGGTGTGAGTAATTGAAGTGACGCTTGTTCGAGCAAGACGCATGCAGTTTCTCCTGATGGATGTGCACGCTATTTATTCAATTTAAACTGTAATGTTTGTTTAATGACAGAAGAAAAGGATTGTACAGTACATTTGCATTCCTTGGTGAGTGCAGTAAGGTGCAGCTATGCTTTTCAGTCATGTCTTGCATATTGTTTCAATGTATGTTTGAGACTTATGGTTGTATATTTTAATGTTTATAAATGTAGCATGTTTTCATTTAAAAGTTTGTATCTGTGAGAACTGTTCATATGTTGTGAGAAAAAATAAAAGAAACTTTAAAGGCCCCATGACTTGCTGCTTTTTATGCTTTTTATTTTCTAATAGTGTATCTGAAGTCTCTTTCCAGAAATTTAGTCTTGGTGCAAAATTATGACTACTTTTGAGCCATACATGAGTCTTACAATGAGCTTTGCTTAAAAAGTGTCATTTCTGTTTTTGTAGCTTATAATAATAATGAAGAGAAGAGAGGCGGGGCAAGATGGAGGGTGGAGGAGTGGCCTTAACATGCGCTAATGTTTACCGTTGAACCAGAAGAAATTGAAACTCTGTCACTGAATGGTTGGTTTAAAATATTGTGCCTGGATACAGTACTTAAGTTGGTTTGTTTCTGTATACTGTTACAGTTATCATGTAGCAGTTATCAAGTTGTTGTAGTTCAAGAGCTGTATTAGTATAAGTCATATCAGTAATCTAAAGCTGATGAAGTCAGAGAGAGGATGGGCTAGGTTAACTTCATGTGTGTGACTATGAGTGCTTTATTACACCTAAGCACATGGGAAAAGGGGTTAACTTGGGAAAACCTGTTGACTTGCCCCTCTTACTAAAAAAACAATTATATATGTAACTAAGTGTGGAACAAAAATGTAAAGGATAACTCCTAATATGGAGAAAGGTAGTGGTAAGAAAGGAATAATTGGAACTGAAAATTCCAATGCACTCAGGTGGAACAGACTGGCTGTAAGAAGTGTATAAAACCAGAATGAAAAGGTGAGACCTGAATTTCAGAACTTGGGGGCACTGTGACGTGTGGCAACTTCTCCTGATCGATCAGTAACGAATTCGAACCGACTGCAGACTACGTTGCTTTCTTTAACAAACACATTCAACGAACACGCGAAGTGGGCTAAGGCGAGGTCTGAGAGAGCCACTTCAACACCTTGTTTGTCCAATAAATTGTGTCATGTTTGACTTTTAATTTGTTGTCGGATTGGAATCTTTCAAAATTAGAGAATTAGAGACTCAACTGGAAATACAAAAACAGGCATGCCATGTCCCCTTTAACCATCATTCGTGGCTCTCTTCCTCAGATCCAAGGGCTGCTGCACTAGTTGATAACATGCAAAAGCATGTCACTTGCTCAAAATAGATAATGCATTCCTCAAATGCTAGTATTCATGTCAACAAAAGCGTTAGTGTCATGATAAACAGGATAGTAACATGGCTTTGTCATGTTTTTATTTTGACAGTTCACTATAATTGGCGCCCGACTAGGGTTGTCCCTGCCCTTGCGACCAGAGACCTGGCCCGTGACCCCGTGTGGATTAAGCAGAAGGTAATGAATGGATGGATGGATGGATGGACAGTTCACTTTAAAGTGTTTTCCAATGAAAAAAAACTCATTACATGAAAATTCTCAATACAGCACTATACACGATTAGAACAGTTAGCTGTACATTACACGTACAGTACAGTACCTATTACCATTTCACAAATGGCTTCCTCTTGGTGAGGAGTGAAAAGGGCCCTGTTCCAACTCTGTGAGGTTGTTTTGAAATCCTATGTGGTGCAGAGTAAGATTACAATAATTTACAGACAAACGTGAAAGATACTGCTTTAACCTATTTTACTGTAGGGCACAATAAGTGATTCAAACTTAAATATAGTAGTACAATACCATACTGTAAATATGGCAACATTTTACTGTAACATTACTTTACACTACAATACAGTAAATCTGTACTGCAATAAAGCTGTAAGTCTAAATTTAAAAAGTTACTGTCCCACTGTAAGCTTAATGTAAGAAGTTACAGTAGTTCAGTGCAGATTGTTTAGTACTGAATTACACCTGTTCTCCCCACAAAATGTTTGAATAATTGAATTTATATATGGGTTCTCCCAACATTTGGTTGGACCCTTCAACCAGCCTCAAACATTGAGACTGTGATTGACTACTACATGGTCCACAATTGCAGCTTCAATTTAATCAGGAATCTATCTATGTACTTGGCCTCTTCCCTTGTTTTATCCTGCATCCTCGCCCCTCTTCCACGATGCTGACTTTCCATTTTTGTGTCACGGTATTGTCAAAATGATACACATGTCCTGTTCGGTTCATATATGCTTGCCAGTTGAGGGTTTGTGATATTCAGTTCTGAGTGACTGTGGAGAAGTGAATTATTAATGGTTACAACTACTGCTTCACTCCTCATTGGTTAAAGCTGAGGTTCACTTGAAAAAATATTGTTTATTTCTTAGGAAATGTTCAGTAAAAAAGGATACAGAAATATTTTACGCCTAATATTTGTGTTTTTTTTTAAAAACAATTTTTTCATTACATTTTTCGATGTAATAATTCAAGCAATGAGGACTATTAGTTTCATATGAAATGACTATTCAACATTCACAAGCTGTTATAAAACAGCACAGAATTGTATGGAAGCAATTTTCTGTTTAGTTTAAAAGAATCTAATTATTGTTAGCTGTAATGACAAGGGGCCTCACAGTGGTTCTGTGGGTAGCACTTTCGCCTTACAGGGAGGTCCTGTGTTCAGTGATGTAACATCAGAATAGAGAACAATTAAACATTTATTAACAATGCCATGGGTGCTAGTGCTAGATGAAGCAGCTTCAGTATGTATGGCAGTTTCACACACAGCTATGTCTACAGTGAGCTCTGAACATTAAGTTTAAGATGTCAAGAAGGCTACAGTAACTTGAATAAATGTTCTTAACAATATTTGTAATCAGAAAAACATCTTCATACCCGGAGGCAGATGACCTACAGGAGAATGGTATAGCCTGGGTCCTCAATACCACTCAGTTTAAAAGCCACAGTTGAACATTGTTACTTCCATCATGATAACGCGTTTTGGCCCGAAGCACAAGTTATCTAAAATTATGTTAAATGAGCATCACAGTAAGTTCAGTGTACTTTATTGGCCTGTCCAGTCACCAGAGGTGGCAGAAGACCTTTACTTATTAAGTACTACAAATCAGATTTTTTAAAAATATGCAATTTAAATAATTAATTTAATTAATTATGTGTACATCCTACTAAGTATTTTGACATTCAAAATTAGTATTGAAAGTATGAACATAATTTATTTCAAATGCCGTTCTAACTGGCAGCACTATTCCAAAATTGTTTAAATTAATTAGCTGTATGATCTCTAACAGATCATTTAAATACCTGTAGAGTCAGCCCTACTGTGCAAGAACATCTGTGAAGCACAGCATGTGCAAGTGCTGAGATACAAAACTTGGTGTACGACCGCATGTCGTGACATGTGGAACCACCACAATGATGTAATATTCGGCATGTATACCCTCATGTCATTTGCAGTGTGTCAACACTATGTAGCTTTTGATGGAAAGAATTGTGAGTATTAAAATATGTCCGGCATGAAATGTACGGCGTCTTTTATTTTCTATATTTTGTTGTAAAAAAATGTTAGCGCAATAGAGACTGTCTCTGGTACTCGCTTTTGGTTCATGCATGCAATCAGTCAATGGGATGATGCTATTTGCGATAATACTCTCCCTCTCTTGTTTTAATGCATGTTCTAAATATACGACAAAATTTAGGGGATATTTTAAAATGAAATATCCCAGAATAATCCCATAAATTAAGAATTGATGATTACATTACACTTTATAGCTGCTGTTTTATATATGTCACTAATAAAAAAGACCACAACTCTTTAAAGTTTTATGCAACAGTTTGAACCTATAGTTTTCTTTTTGGCAGTATAAAATTTATAAATAAATGAAAGTGGGGTGGTACAGTGGCTTAGTGTCACCTCACAGCTCCAGATTTCCCTGGTCAGATTCCTGGCCTGGACTCTGCCTCTGTGGTGTTTGAATGTTCTCCCTGTGTCTGTTTCAATTTCTTCCGGATTATCCAGTGTCCTCCCACATTCCAAAGACATGCGTTAGGTCAGGTGGGCTCTCAAAATTATCCCTGCGTTAGCTTGACTCCATGTTTAGGGCAGGTACCCACCTTATTACCCCGTACTGCCAGTAAGACCATCAATGAATAAATAAATTGACTGATTGATGAATTTGTTAATTAATATTTATGCAACCCAAAATAAACCCTTAGCAAATATGTTAACCTAAAAGGTCTTCAAAACAGTTTAGTATCATCTGGCAAGGTATCCCATGGCTGTAATATATTTATGTTTTGCGTTTAAATGTTGTTCCCTCTAAATTTTGCATTATGTTTGTTTTGTTTGGGAAGCTTTTATAGCTTTTCAGGACTTTGCGAAATTGTTACTACCTCTAGACAGACTGTCGTGTGCAGTGTGTTGGAACGGTGAGGACTTTTACTTTGATAGTTTTGTGTAGGCGCTCGTCAGATGAAGAAGCAGCATGCGTTTCGTGCGAGCTTAGTTGTTAGCTGCGTTGGATTTGAGCGCGTAAAGCAGAGCTAGTCTCCGCTAGGTAAGTAATGTTTACTTTATTTTGTAGCTTTGGGAGGCGACTTGTATTTCAACGGCATAAGTAGTTTTAATAACAGTAATGAAGACTGATTTGGAAGTGTTAACAGGTTTATTTGTTAAACGATGTGACTTAGTTATTCGTTGGAGTTAGCTAGTAAGCTAGCTTAGGCCCTTGGTTATGCTAGCCATTTGTTCCACCACTACAGTGTGTCCCATTAAATCGGTTTCGTCGATAAATATATTTTCAAAAAAGTGGACACAAACGAGTTCAAGTAAAACTATTGCGTAATATATCCATTATTGGGGAAAAGCCGTTAGAAATGTGACCGTAAAATCTTGATTGCTTTAACTTCGCAACGAGTCCGCTAACAAAGTTACGGTCTGGTAGATTACCAATCTGGATACTTCAGATTTAACTTCACTTTTTAATGTTGAATAATTGTACGGTTGTTTTACGTTATCTTTTTGGTTAGCTTTATTTGTTAAAATGCAAAAATAAATGTTATCCCATCGATGTTTGACCGATGGGATTCGCTAGCTAGCTATAGACAAACGAGGCCTGCGCTAGCTTGCCGTGTTCATAAACACACGTTGTTAGAAATGCTGTATAATGTGCTACTTTCAAGCGATTGAAATTTTTCTTAATCATGAAATGAAATAATGTTCGAGATATTTGTTTTAAGAAAAGTTTCCTTTTTTAGTTTTAACTTGTATCATCGAAGCCAGCGTGCCCGCCAAGTTTTATGTTCTGTGTCGCACCGTAGTGATATTGGTTTTATTTCGGTCTTTTGCCAGAAGGCCTTTGTGTGGGTACATTTAATATTGAGAGTTTTGCACCGTTTCAATCGTTTTAATTTAAAAATACTTGGTTTACTGCTTACAAAAACTAGGGGATATTTCAAAACGACACCATTTAGGGCTGTGCAGTTATGTAGAACTGCGTAACGACCGGAGACTCAAGTATAGTACTTTTTTGAAAATGAATGTTTAATTTATATAGTTGTAGTTGATTAGGTCACTACTGTAGCTTCATTTTTTGTAGTTTTATTGCTAATATTGTTTACCACTATTCATGGTAGCATTTTAAGCATTTTATTATGTTTAAACCGTGCAGGTAACCATTTTCGGTTAATAAAAAAAACAACTATCGCCTAATTTTAGTGTTTGTATGTTTGTAATTGCTGTATTTATACTGGGCTTGCACTTTTTACATGGTCCCTTTGTGGTTTCCCATGGTAATGTGCATGTATGCAAATTTTCTTAATTCAGAAGTTCTAGGAAGTCTACTCAGTTGCCTTTTCTTTCATGGCTGCTCAAGTAGTAATATGTTTCTTAATTTATCATGGCATTTTTTAACAGCCCGTTTTTTATATCATGAAAATTATACTCTGGCTCTGTTGCTGGACTGGTGCACATTTATATTATAGGGAAATTGTTTTCCTTTATTTTTGTAAAACAGAGAGACACTATCAGTTACTTTTTTTTCTGTTGTGCTGTGTTATTAAAATTGATAAAGTCTTGTTCCTGTATGTTAAGGTTTTTATTTGGGGTTTATCTTTCTTTCTTCTGCATTAATGTAACCTTGGTCAACTAAACTGTTTCAAGCTACATTAAGGTCTCAACTTATTTTGATAGTTATTTTTTTTCCCTAACAGGTTTTTTCCTCTGAGCTGAAATTTACCAAGGGTTTGTTCATTCAAAATGGGAGGTAGGTCTATATTTTTGTTGTCTTTTTAAGTGCTTTCATTTGAAGTATTTGTGATGAATACATTTACTGGTGCTGCATCAGGTTAAGTGCACTCATTCTTTTTCCCTTGCAGATCCTTGCCCTCTAGACTGTAAAGTGTACGTAGGTAATTTGGGAAATAATGGCAACAAAACTGATTTGGAGAGGGCATTTGGCTATTATGGTCCACTGCGAAGTGTGTGGGTGGCGAGGAACCCCCCTGGTTTTGCGTTTGTGGAGTTTGAAGACCCAAGAGATGCGACCGATGCTGTGAGAGACTTGGATGGAAGGTAATGTTTTATATAATCGTTTCCACTGCTCACAAAAATTTGTACATTTCATAGAATTAATATTAAGCAATTCTTTAAAAGCATTTAATTTCTTTAAAAATGTAATCAGAAAAGTGAGCGGAAGTTGTTTATTGTGCAAAAAAAATGTATCATGCGGATGCCCCAGACCGATTCCACAGTTGATGTTTAGTTGCAGTTATTGCTGCCTAGGGGTGTCGCACATGAAACTGTGGCAACAATTCATATACTTTTGCCTCTTGTGTGTAATATTGGCTAATTGTCCTCATTAAATAAATTAGATGGAGTACTTTAATCATCCCCTAGGGGAAATTGTTGTTGAGCAGCCATACACATAATAACATGAACAGACAAATGTAAAGTGTGAGAAAATAAATGAAGATATAATATTAAATACAAATATGTCTAAAAACCTATACAGTACAAAAAATATAACAGCAATTTGTATGTGCAAAGTGTGCTTATTCACATTAATTGGTGTGTGTAACCCATTATCGGGACAGTGGTGATTTGTTATACAGAGATATTGCAGTGGGTAAGAAAGATTTGCGATATCTGTCCTTATTACAGTGGAGCTGCAGGAGCCTTTTGTTGAAAACACTCCTCTGTCTGTCCAGTTTGTAGTGTAAAGGATGTGTTGTATTGTCCATAATGTTTAACAGTTTGTGTAACATCCTTCTCTCTAAAGTCATCTCTAGGGGCTCCAGGGTGGTACCGAGGACAGAGCCCGCTTTCTTAAGAAGTTTAAATTAGAACGAGCCCGCTTTCTTAAGAAGTTTAATTAGCAAGAGCCCGCTTTCTTAAGAAGTTTAATTAGCAAGAGCCCGCTTTCTTAAGAAGTTTAATTAGCAAGCTTTTTAACACCTGTTTAACTTCTTAATTAGTTAATATACTTTTGATATTGTGATATGTTTAGATCATATGTATGCAGTATTGTAGACCATTTTAAAAGGTTAGCTGAATTAAGTACCACTGTATTCCTTATACAATGGACTCAGTGAGCGTGTAATTATTCATAACAGTCCTAACTTGCTGCAATATGTATTTAATTTCTTTAAGGACCATCTGTGGATGCAGAGTGCGAGTTGAGATGTCAAATGGTGAGAAGCGCAGTAGAGGTCCACCACCTTCCTGGGGTCGACGGCCAAGAGATGATTACAGGCGCCGGAGCCCACCTCCCAGACGACGGTAGAAATAATACATTATAGTGGTGAAAACAAGTTGGTATATTGATTGTTGCAAAATGCAGTACTGTTTGTTGGTGGATAGATAGATGGCTCTTCAGAAGGGTGCAACTGTCGTGATGTCTGCCAGACCTTCTTAACCACACATTTATTAGTACTAGATTTGTGACCAAACCTACATCTTAAGCTGACATTAGGTAGAGCTTTCCTATGCGTTTCCACATAATGATCATATACAGTTTTGTTCTTTTATTTGCTACCTAGATTTATTGTTGGCTAACTTATTAGCATAGTAGTGTTTAATTCATTGTTTGGGCTGTGTACCATTTATCTGTATTAATGAAGTTGACCCCCCTTTCAGAGACACCATGCCTCTCCTCATCAGCCACTGAGTCGGTCAACTAGCCCGTTTCAGCACCTTCTGACCGGCGTGCCCCAATCTGCTCACATGACCCACGCATGGCCATCGGCCCAATGCTTCCAGAACATGCCTCCCTAGGGGTCGTCCAGTTCCTTCAGAGTTAACCCGATCAGCAATACTACCCACACTACTTGTACAACCAATCATCGGCTCTTATCCTTCTCTAATGTCTACACTCAGCCGTCCTCGGCTAACTGACCTCTTCAGCCATCTATATCATTCAACAATGTTAACGTCTAGAACACATCTCCCTGCAAATTCTACCCACCTGACCAGCACTCAACCTCTTTGCATCCTAACTAGCTTGTTGAAAACAAAACAATAGTAAGTTACAGCCTTTCTGCTCATGTGTGAAGGCGGTTTTGGACATCACACTTTTTCTAGATGCAACTTGCTGAGACTGAGGTCCCACATGGCACAAAAGCAGAGCCCACCCTAATTTTGCGGTGTTGCTTTCTCCAGCACTGTCAGTGCCATATCAATCTGTGGGCAAAACTCCCAAAAGAGTAGAATTGGACCTGGTGTGGGTGATGGTGTTCTCCTCTCCCCTTATCAAAGTATCCAATGTCTGGTATCTGTAAGGTTGAATACACAATAGGGCAGTTACTATTCCCCTCCAGGCATATTCAACTGCCCTAAGATGTTAGTGTGCAGCATTTTGAGAGGTGGCATTGGGTGATTTCACATGTCTCGGAGGAAGCATGTAATGTCCCCTGGTATTGTTTGGTCGGTAGTAGTTGTTAGGAGTTACTCTGCTAGATGGTGAGACTGTGCAGTACCAACACAGAGAATGGTCTTAACAAAAAACACTTTTACACACACTGGTCTAAACATGGGTCTTCCCAAAGGTGTAGATAATGGCACTTAATTCTTTCATCCAAATTTTTCCACATTAGTGGAACAGTAGCTCATGTCTTGCACGTACTTGCATCTGCTTAGTAGTAGCCTCCAGTCATTGTATTAAATGGCATGCCTCCAGAAGCTCAACCCACTCCTAAATACTTGGGTTCAAGTGGCAGTACTCCATTTTTACCCAAGTCAGGTACAAATGTATCTAACAGTGCTTCACTATTTATGTACTGATCGTCATCAGAAAAAGATTCAAATAAAAAGAATTACATTAATCTGACTTGGCTATTTTACCTCTTGCTAGGTCCCCACGGAGGAGAAGTTTTAGCCGCAGTCGTAGCAGGTGAGAATTGAACTTTCTGGTGCAATCGTTTGATTAAAACTTCCAGGAAACAAACCAACTACCTATAATGTGCTCTTTGCAGGTCTCTATCTAGAGACAGGAAAAAGGACAGGTCTCTGTCTCGAGACAAAATCCATAAAGCGTCACGGTCTTTCTCAAGATCACGCAGGTAAGTTTTCCGTTTGACTTTCCAAATATAGACTTTAATAACACGTCTGTAATTGAGAAGTTCGTTCATTATTGTTTTTATTTTTGTCCCAATTCTTTTATTTATTTTTTTTTGTAGTCGCTCTCGATCTCGTGAACGGAGGTAAGATGCCTCAGGCTTTTGAAGAAAGTTGGTCTGTGTCCCCTGCAGACAGCGATGCTGGATGTGTTTATTAAACAAGATTCAGTCTTTTAGAATATAATTTTCACATTATTACCTTGCACCCTAAGTTCTTACCCAGTGATCTTTGGTTAAAGTTTTTGTTCCAATTTGTTGTAAACCTGCATACCTTGTTCTTCCAATAAACGTTTCCCCCCTAAATGTCATTTTCATGTTTTCATTGCATTATGTCTTCAAACTTATTCGCTTCAGTTGCTGTCATGCATTATTTAGCGAGACCGTCACACCTGTAACGAACTGTTTAGAAAGTCCTGTAGGTAAATATATAATTGTGGCGCTAGAACTGTAAGTTTAGAAAGTTCACCTGCCCTTTCTAAGGTGACCTACACATGTGCACGCTGTCCAGTTTATTTGGTATGACTACACTATAGCTGCACTTTGTGTATACCCACCGGCCCCTTCATTAGGTACATCTATCGATAACTGGTTGGACCCATCTTTTGCTTTCAACTACAACTGTATAAATTACTTGTGGTATGGCTTCAACTGGGTGTTATCCTGGGGAAAGTAGCCATCAGTAGGTGGATACACTATAGTGAGGCATGGACATGATCAGCAACAATAATCAATATAAACAATAACGTTGTCATGTTTAAACTATAAACAACTGGGATTAAGGATCCCAAAGTGCACTATTGCACCACCAGCCTGAATCACTGATACAAGGCAGGATGGGTCCATGCTTTATGTTAATACCAAATTCTGACCCTAACATTTAAATGTTGCAGCAGAAATTGAGTCTAGTTAGACCAGAAAATGTTTCGGATCTTCTTTTTGATGCAGCCTCAGTAACCTGTCATGACTGGAGTGACACCTGGTGTGGTCTGCTGTTGTGGCCTATCTTCTTCAATGTATGATGTCTTGTATGTTACTGTTGCCTGTCAGCTCAAACTAGGCTGGCTATTCTGTGATATCAACAAGGCATTTTTGCTCAGAGAACTGACATCCACTGGCCATGTGTGTAAATACCAGTAGGTCGGCTGTTACACCCATACCATGAGCAAACTCCCTTAAATAAACTATTTCCCATTCTTATACTCGGTGCGAACTTCGTCATCCCATTCCTAATCCATAGTGTTCAATATGACGTTGCTCCACTCTTTGCAGCAAAAACAACTTTAACTCTTCCGGCAAGGCTGTCCACAAGGTTTAGGATTGTGTTTATGGGGGTTTTTGACCATCCTTCCAGAAACGCATTTATGAGGTCACAAACTGATGTTGGATGAGAAGGCTTGGCTCTGTCTCTGCTCTAATTCATCCCAAAGGTGTTCTATCGGGTTGAGGTAAGTGCTCTGTGCAAGCAAGTTCATCCACGCCACACCACTTCATCCATGTATTTATGGACCTTGCTTTGTGAACTGGTGCAAAGTCATGTTCCCACAAAGGAGCATGGAATTGTCCAAAATGTATTGGTATGCTGAAGCATTGAGTTCCTTTCACTGGAACTAAGGGGTCAAGCCCAGCTCCTGAAAACAACCCCACACCATAATCCCTCCTCCACCAAACTTTACACTTGGCACAATGCAGTCAGACAAGTACCGTTCTCCTGGTAACCGCCAAACCCAGACTCGTCCATGAGATTGCCAGATCTGACTCCAGAGAATGTACCTCCACTACTCTAGTCCAGTGGCGGCATGCTTTACACCACTGCATCCGACGCTTTGCATTGCACTTAGTGATGTATGGCTTGGATGCAGCTGCTCAACCATGGAAACCCATTCCACAAAGCTCTCTGTGCACTTTTCTTGAGCTAATCTGAAGTCCACACTTCCATTTTCTAATAATACAGCTGACTGTGAAATATTTAGGGGTGTGGAAATTTTACGACTGGATTTGTTGCACAGGTGGCATCCTATCACAGTTCCACACTGGAATTCACTGAGTTCCTGAGAGTGACCCATTCTTTCACAAATATTTGTAAAAACAGTCTGCATGCCCAGGTAATTTTTTACACCTGTGGCCATGGAAGTGATCGGAACACCTGATTCAGATCAGTGATGGGTGAGCAAATACTTTTGGCAATATAGTGTAAATAAATGCATAAAGTTGGTACCATGTGATTGCTAGAGTAACTCTTTGTTTCTAATCTTTGTTAACGAGCAAAAAATTACATTTAAATAAATTCAATTTTATTTACATAGCGCTTTTTACAACGTAGCATTGTCACACTATTTCACAATATTACACTGTCTTAAAAGGCTAATCCCAACTTGAGCAAGCCTAGGGTGACAGTGGACTCCCTAAAATGGTAGGGAGAAACCTCAGGTTGACAGGGGACCCATCCTCCATGGGTGGCCTAATTGTTAATTAAATAAATACTAAAAGTATATTAAATTATAGCAAAACATACTTAAGTGGAGTGTATATGGTTATTTTCTGCAGACTGCTTCTTCTCCCCATAGTAGTTAAGCTGATCATGATGACACGTTCTTTAGGTGTATTTAATCACAGAAGCAAATTTTACTGAGCCAATTAATTTTTGTTGCTTGGATAACATTTATCAGAAACGTCTTCAATAATTGTTTAATTTTACTTGCCAGCTAGCAATTTGCTTAAGTGGAAGCAGTTTAAAAGTTTAATATTAAAATGTGGGATGACTGCTGTGTTTCATTTTTGAGCATGAAGTAGGCTATTGAAATGGGCTTTATTGGTGTGAATATACTATTTCTGTTTTTGATTATTAATTTGACCATGAGTCTGTGAGAGTCGATTGTTTGTATTACGTTCTATGAAACAGGAAGTTGACTGAAATTGACCTGACATTACCATAGTCACATTGTGTTTTAGGCTACTGTAACATAAATACAGTGCTTACAAAAAATGAGGGATATTTAATTTTAAAATATTATATATCAAATATTATTATTAATGTTTGTGAGCAATATGTAAAGGGTATTTTCACATACAGTTACAAGTGGTGTTTAGAGCTTGTTACAGTTAAGTAGCAGAAAGTCATACACTTGCATGAAAAGGCTTAAAGGAAAAAGCTAAATGCACAGCACTATCATAGTACTCTGTAATACTCTGTAACAGTAAATATATAAGCAAATAGCATTAATGTGTTATAATTATTGAGTGAAACATGGTCAATCAGCACAGCTCTTTATATTGTAACATCATACAGCAGGCAGCACCATACAGTGTCTTTGTAGTTTCTACACTGTTTACACATGGACATATGTACATATCTGGCTTGTAACAATACGTGGCTTCTGAGTATGGAATGGTACAGCTTTGACCAGTAATGATTTAGGAAAATGATGTGATAGTTTGGTAAAAATAACATGCAGTGTTATAATGTTATAACATAATAATAATGATGCGATTTCAAAGAGGTGATTGTAATCATGATTTGATACAAAAGCAGCATCCACAGTCAATGAAGGGAAAGAGGAAATATCATGGGTTCATACTGTCTGAAAATGAAATTAAAGTAAAAGAAAATGTGAATCAAAAATATTGATCTGTTTTTGTTTTTTTTTTTCAAAAACATTGGAATTTTTCATCTAAAATTAATTTTAAACACCAGATTAAATACAAGCCAGTCAGTTGTAAATGTGGCATTACACCCCTTCAGAATTAACTTTTGCTTATTTTATGTACTGCAAAAATATCATAGTTTTTACAGCAATGCAATGAAGATAAAAGTAAAAACATGTATGCCTTTGCAGTTGCTTAAACATTGTCCAGCATTTCTCATGCATCTGTAAGAATGTCATGGTTTACTCATAGTGCTATGTGTCAACAGCACAGGAAGTTGAAAACCAAAGTATCAGCAGAGGAGGAAGCTACATGCATTGGGCAAAAAATTGGTAGATACAGCAAAAAGTAAAAGATAAGACATCCAGCAACTGCTGCTTCTGTGTTGTCATAGGGCAAAAAGAATCAAAGTTTCAACGACATCTGGGGTAGGTTTCTGTGTTTTTGCAAGAGATTTGAGGGATGTTCTGCTGTCACGTTCTAAGTTTAGTCGCGTTTAACTTGACTCTGTAGATCGGTTTCTGTCATTGTAAACACTAACTCAAAGTATGCACCTACAGCAGGAGGATTTACTGATACATTTGGTAAATGGTTTAAATAGATGTTGTGAGGAGCTTTAGTAGGGTTTTTATTTTGGTCTTTGAGGTATTTGTATTCATCAACTAATGTAAATAATTGTTATTGATAATAAATTAATAAATGTAATTTCAAAACAAAAGTAAAAGTAATTCTAAATAATAATACTTTTATATGAATATTTTACCAACAAGGTATCTGATGCATTTAGTGACAGTTCTGGATTTTCACTTTGCAATACCTTTTGCCAACACAAAAGCATAAAGACTAATGCTAGATGAGACTGGAGATTACCTCCGGTCCTCTCTTGTGGTCCTCCTTAGATGGTCACACTGGGTTTCAGTGTGGTTTAGGTTCAGTTAGATGGTCACCCCAAAGCTTGTTTAGTGGTAATTTGTTTGGCTGTGGATTTGGCAAGTGACTGGATTTTTGGGGGGATATTCACCCTAACAAGATGTTGCGATTTCAGGGTTTCACAACATAACAGATATTCCACCTTATATACCAGTGGGGCTTAGATCATTTTTATATTACAATGTATTCAATAGTATTCAGAGTGAATACTGAGGCAAACTTTGCGTGTTACCAAAAAGCTGTATTTTGTCTCATCTGACCACTGAACTTAGAATTGGAAATTTTGCAATAAAGCTTTTACCAGAAATGTATTCCAGTTAGTTTGATTTTATGAAGATGTCTAACTGTTGATCTAGAGAGTTAGTAACAAAATATTATACCAGTGTATTTTAGGTAAGTTGTTTTTTAATGATGTTATACTGTATATATATTTTTTTACATTTGTAAGATTAACCAAAGAGGCAATGGTTTGACCATAATTATCAAGGGTGCCAATACTTCTGAAGCTTGCAAGATATACACTTGTTAACAATACTTTTATTAATATAGTAATACTTTAGTATAGTTACTGCTGAGATCTAAATATTGATACAAAAACATTGTGGACTAAAATATCTTAAATTGTAGTAAGTTACTGATATTCCTTCTGTATTTGTTTTTATCTTTTATCATGGTCATTGGGGTTTTGGTGTCTATCGCCGAAGATCACATGTCATGCCCTTCACAGAATGCCAGTCAAGGGTTGTGTAGGGGCCAGTGTTGTGGTGCAGGATTGACCCATATCACAGCAAATCTCCCAGCTAAAGGGCTGTGCCAGTACTCAAAACTAGGTCAATGTGATGGTGGGTTAGCGTACTATACCACTGCACAACCATGGCACCAATAATCATATATATAACAAGTTCAAGATGACATGTGTCAGGTAAATTGGTATGCTTTGCTTTTTAATATACAAATAATACAAACAATTTACAGACTATTTTAGACATTAAGAAAAGTCACATTATTTACTAGAAGCTGAATTTAAGAAATATAAGGATTTGAGACTTACTTGACTAACATTGATAAAAGACTTATTGACTTTGACTTGGTATTCATGACTTTGGACGGGACTTATTTTGAGACAATTGATTTGAAATTACGTTATTACAAACAAAATTCCATGTTTAGGTATTGAGAAGTTAGGTATTTTTGGGGAATGGGGGTTCCTGTTTCAACACCTGGCAACCTATCAGAATGCGGAAAAACCAGCAGAGACAAAACTACGAAGAAACTTGTAATGTGGTAGCAGCTATTATAAAAATATTGAAAATTGTATTGTTGTTAATGAAATTAGCAAAATCAGTGACACAACCACCATGGCATTTGGCTATCTTTCATCACTACAAAATAAAGAAAAGTACTTGTTTTTTTAGGTAACTTAGCGTATGGTTAGTTACACAGATTCCATATCACAGTATTGTTCAAATGAAGATCAAATGTCCAAAGGTTTAAATAAAAAGAAAATATTTGATTTGATTGTCCTAAATTTTGCACATAAAGAAGAAATGTAACAGTATTTGTTAATTATGAAAATAAACTCCTTATGACCACTGTCTTTTGGCTCAAATGTGGAAACCGTAGGTAGTTTCACGTGACTTGACCACAGCAATATATTACTGCACTAACCTGGGACTTTCTTGAGACTTGCACATGACTTACTCCCTCCACTAGTACCACCCACTAGTATTTGCCACTGAAAGCTGAGTTACATAACTACATAACCTTTAAAATACACTAACTTCTATTTAAATAATGTGCTGGCCTGTGGTGGCCTACTAGTTAAGGTACTGGACTATGGACCAGAAGGTCCAGGATTCAAATCCCACCTCTGCCACAGTTGGGTCCCTTAACCCACAATAGCTTGGATTGTAAGATTGTATTAATTGTAAGTTGCTTTGGATAAAGGCGTTTACCAAAAATGTAACTGTAAATGTATCAGGTACATAAGGACCAGTCCAATAAATGCACTCTTGCTTCATTGCAGGGAAAGGTGTGAGGAATCATGTCAGGAAGAAAGTCAAAAAGGACACAGAAGTTAGGTTCTTCCCGGCGAAATCGTAATAACAGAGATACTGAAGGAAGAGATGATGATGATGGATTCCCACAGTATGTAAATGAGCATAAAAGTGAGAAAGATAACATTTTCCCAGTCTCTGAAAACCCGCCAGCAGTTGCTCATCAAACGGAGGTAGCTTACACTGATCAGCCCACTTCTGCCTCAGAACTCCCGTCTCACTTACAACCACATGATTGCCAGGATTTGGTGACCCCAGTTGAAATGACAAGTAGGAGAAAAATGGGATCAAGTCGCAAGAGCAGAGGTTTGAAGTTCAAAGGAGTTTCGGAACAAGATCCAGAGCACCAACAAGAAGCAGGTGAGGGGATTGGTGATGAAGCGACAGAAGAAGTGACCATTAAAGAGGTGGAGAACAAAGAAGATATCAGTCAACCTATCAGTCTTTCTGGCTGTCCACACAGCCAATCCATGTACCATGAGAGCTACATCCGACAAGAAGCGGGTCTGGCACTTGGTAACATAACAGATATAAAAGATGTCCCAGGAAATGATGAGCACCTGGACACCCATTCTTATGAGCTTGACCAATCCAAAAAGATGGCAGTTGAACAAGAATTAATGAAGCAAACACATGATTTCAGTCTCTTGACGCCAACTCAACTGCCACCTCATACATCTGAAGACTCTTTGGAAATATACAATCAAACTGAAACTTTTTGTGAACAAGTAATCCCCTACACAGACCAGGGGAATACGACAAACCAAACTCAGGGACTTCTCAGTGCAAATCAAGAACAGAGACCGGATGTTCATACCAAACCGAACACAAAGCATGTCCAATCCAATTTAAATTTTATGGGTGAAGACAAACAACTTGAGGCCAAGGCCACACTGCACTTCAGAGAACAAGATGATGCTGCTGTAGTACCAACAGTAAATGAACAACAGCCTCAAGATTTAAATGCTCACGAAAAAGGACTTAATGATGAAGCTAAATCAGCTCAAAAAGATAGAGAGGAAGATACAGTTACGGGGCAAATTTGTAGTACCGATGACTATGACCATATTGATAACAGCTTGAAGCTTAAGGATGACACTGAAAAGCAAACTGAGGAGTTAAGACACATTTATGAAAATACTGAATGCAATGAGAGCCTCAAGAAGAATATGGAAGTATATGTGGTTGGAAATATAACTGATAGTGAAGTACATGATGACGTAGTAGATGCTACGTACCTAAAACAAACTGAGGTGCTAAACACAAACATCATTTTATCTCCAAAGCTGACAAATCAAGAAGAACAGCCTTCTTCAGAAAAGCATCTTCCACATGAATTAGATTGTGAGAAAGCTGACAGTGAATTTATACATCACATAGAGGATGAATTTGATTTTGAAGTCAGGCATATTATACCTGCAAGCAATGCAGAGGAGGACAATGCTAATCAAGATGATTACTTAAAGGAACTAGGTAATGAAGAGGCATGTAAGGAAACAAAGAAAGCAGAACAAGAGACAAGAGATGATAAAAGCACAAGAGAGAATAATCTCATGGACTCAAACAATTCCGATCAATTTTTACTTTCTAAAATGTATCCAAGTATCGCCAATGAGATCAATCCTGCTGAATCACTATGTGAGGAAATGCAAACTGAAAACATTCTTCAAAATGATTCAGGGGAATTCCCAGCAGAATTCAATATGCACTCAAAAAACAAGGTTGCTGCTGATCTACCTCCAGATTCTTGTCAGCTGCCTGAAGACAAACCCTCTCAAGATTCCACATTCTGTAATGTGGGGCCTTTGCAATTAAATGATAGCACAGTTAATCAAGACAGTGAGAGAGAAAAGTATACCCCTGATGACATGAGCGAAGGGATTTTGGAGAATATAGAGTCACCAGAAAACCTTTATGATGGCATTGTTTTTTCAAGGGGAGAACAGGAGACTACTGGAGATACAATAATGAGTGAAGAACCAGCAGAGTTAAAAATAAAGGGTGCAGGCAGCTTGACTCTGTGGACAGAAAATAAAATGCTTGTGGTGTCTGACAATAAAGGTACAAACACTGAAAACGTACAGCAAGAAGAAGGTAATGTAATGAAGTCAGCTGACCAGTTATTTTCTACAGAGGAACTCGAGAGAAACGCTGTATGTATTGAGGAAGATGTGAAACACGAGTCATACAGAAACCAAAAAAGTGAAGGGGTAGAGATACTTCAGACCAGAGGTGATAGAATAGCTGATGTTGATGATGATACAGAAATAACTCATCAGAACTACTCCCAAATCTATAGTACTGCAGTTGAAAATAACAGCTCACAAACCTTTGAAATAGAAGGTCACTGTTCTGAGGTTTCAGCAGCCATTGTGACACCTCTGACTCCTACTTTAACTGATGTACATATTGGTTGTGATAGTCATTCTTCTCAGACAGGAGATTCCATCACTTACAATGATTGCCATAAGACAAATTCTTTTTACAATCTGCCCAGTGACAGTCTGACAGAAGATAAACAATCTACATGCACAAAGAACTTACCAATGTCAACCACATTGTTTGTGTGTGACAAAACTGAAATGACAGAGGTACTTACCACAACACAAAACTATGAAGAGCTTGATAGAGAGGATGATAATACAGTAGTAATCAGAAATAAATGTACAGGGGTGGATGCCACACTTGCAGTACCATCAGATGTAGCTGATCTGGATACAGAGGTCCACAAATTTGAAAGGAATACTGAGCTGACTGAAATGGTAATACAAACTGAAGGATCTATATGGGAAGGACAGGAGGATAGTGATGACATGTATAAAATGGAAAGATGTGTGCCTTTTATACATTGTTTGAACATATCGAGAACAGAAGATATGGTCCCTGAGAAAGAGAATCTCAATCTGAAGCAAGAAACAAATGCTGGTCCTACAGAAAACATTACAACGGAGGACTTTATAATGGAGTGTTCACAACAGCATATACATTCTGAATGGCCCCCTCAAACTACTGAACAGGGGTTATCTACAAACACAGTCCCGTCACCTGAAAAAGAGTATTCTGATTTCAAGAAGGTTGAAAACATGAGTAGTGAGAATGGGGAAAACAAAGATGAAGTGCATGAACATGCACAAAATCAAACTAAGGAAAAGATTTTTTTTTCAACACGGAGAGGTCAAGAAAAAAGTCAGGGACACGCTGAAGGACAGGAAAGAGACTGTGACGAGGAAGGTTCAGAAGGAGTTGCATTTGAAAATATAGATCCAACATCTATTTTAAACTTGCTTACTGTATCTCAGAAAGTTTTGTCTGATTCTTCATGTGATGTTCAAGTCCCAACTTTGACAGTGAAGGAAAAAGACATGGTTGAATCAAATGATGAAACAGGGTGTGAAAGGTTTGAGACACCACCCATGTTATCAAATGTTGTTTTTGAGACCGAAACTGTCACCTTTGATAAAGTAAATAATGCAGATGGACTTGCTGAACCTATAGGCCAACACGGAAAACCAGATGTGAATGATGCAAGAGATACAGATATCACATATATAAATAAAAAAGACTTAAGATCACTCATAGGAGATGCTTCCACTAATGATGTGTCCACAGAAGCCAAAGAACATGATATGGGGAGTACTGAAAATGAGAGCACCAGTCAAATTCAAAGTAATTCTGCACATATCCAAGAGGAACTCAGTCCTGAAACACAGAAGAGTTTAATTATGTCAGAGTATAAAGAAAATATTGAAGATCACCTAGAGGAGTCAGAACTGACAAGCACACAGCCAGTTGTTCCAATGCAGCAATTAAACCCTGCTCAGGATCATGTGATAACAGAGAATTATGGATTTAGCATCACTAGACAAAAGAGGAAGATGGGTTCAACTCGAAAAAGTCTTAGAAGTAAAATCATGGAACGTGACCAGGCAGATACGTTTGAAGCAATAAATGAAAAGGAAAACATTCAGGCCACAGAAATATGTTCACTAGCCTCAGAGGAGGATTGTTCAGTGGCTGAAACACTCAGCATCATTCCTGAATCAAATGAGTCCATTGAAGGGCACTTTGAGACTGCAGGTACACTGGGTGTTATGCAGTCTAAGGCAGATATAGGCCTAAGAAATGCAAACAACACTGAAATCTTACAAGAAAATAATTTAACCACATCTGCACTATTTGTGTGTGACGAAAACAAGACAGAACTCACAACAACTCTAAATGATGAAGAATTTGATAAAGAGGATGATGACACAATATTAATCAGAAATGTACATGAAGGGATCAATGTGACACTTACAGCAACATCCAATGTAGCTGAACATGTGGACGCAGAGGCCAACAGCATTCAAAGCAAGATGGAATCTGTTGAAAGTGTGATACAAATTGAAGAATTTGAAACAGAGCATTCTGGTTCCAAGGAGGATAATGGCACTAGTAGTGGGAATGTGATAAAGCATGATGTAAAACTCCGTGCACAAATACAAACCAAGAAAAAGAAGTTTGGATCAACACGGAGGGTTCAAGGAAGACACCAGGGATACGCAGAAGGGAAGGAAAGAGAACAGGAAGATCCAGAAGATCCAGAGGGAGATGAACAGGAAATCGTGGATCCAACTTATACATCCAATTTGCCTAATAAACCTCATGATGCTGTGATGTGTGATGTTGTTTCATTTGGTGTTCAAGACCCAACCTTGACAATGGAGCAAAAGCAATTGATTGAATCAAAAGATGAAAAAGATGAACGTGAAATCATTCATTTATCACCTATTCTATCAAATGTTGTTCATGAGACCGACACTGTCGCATTTGAAGTAAATGATGCAGAAGGATTTGGTGAACCAGGGAAATACAAAAAAACAGGAGTCGATGATGCAAGAGATGTTGAGTTCGCATATTCAATTGAGCAACAAATGCTACCAGTAATCACAGAAGATCAAGAGTCCACAGAAGCCAAACAGCATGGTATGGAGAGCACTGTAAATGAAGGCACTGGTCAAGTTAATATTCATTCAACATGTATACCAGTGAAGATCAGTCCTGAAACGCAGGATAGTTCAATCTTGGAAGTGTATAGAGAAAATATTGATGCAGGCTTATTTGTTAAAGATCACATTGTACCTAACGATAATTTACAGCCATTACTACACAGAGAACTGGAACCAGTGCAATTTGAAAGCACAGTGCCAGTTGTACCAACACCTGAATCTAAATCTGGTCAAGACACTGTGACTAGTATCTCTAGACCACGAAGGAAGATGGGGTCAGCTCGAAAAAGTCTTAGAGGTAAAATCCCTGATGACAACCAGACAGATACTTCTGTAATAAAGGACAAAGAAAACATTCAGGAACAAACCACAGAACACTGTACACCTATGTCAGAGAATAATTATTCAGAGGCTAAAACACCCAGCATCATCCCTGAAACATCTCACCAGACCAAAGAAAGGCACTCTGAATCCTCAGTGTCACCCAGACACCCAGAAACGGCTGAAGCCATCAACAGAGAAGACATCAAATCAGCAACAACAGAGAGCAGTGCCCACACAGTCTCAGTATTTCATGACATAGCAAACAGACTAGGGTTAGAAGAATCACAAATTGATGATAAACTGGTAGAAGGCTCCCTTCTCAGTGAAATTACGAGTGAACTAAAAAAGAGTTATCAAAGTCCCCTAATTACTACAGACCCTAATGTTCATATGATTGCAGACAGCACCCCAAGCTGTCCTCTGGAAACCTGTGTTAATCAACCTAATATACCTGATATCTCAGAATCAATGTGTGAGCAACATAAGGACACACTTCAGCTATCACCATCACGAAGAAGAAGAAAAATGGGATCAACACGGAAGATTGGTAGAAACAACATGCCAGAAAAAATGAACAATGACAACGAAGAGACTAAAAAAGGCACAGAAGACATGGACATGAGTAAAAATGATAAAGACAGTCAAAATGAAGGAGAAAATGGGGCAATGGTTACAGAAGACACAAATGAATTTGCTCAACCCAGTTCTGATGCCCAAGCTGCCAGTCAAGTTCTTGAGAGTAATACATCAGAAAAAGGACACCCACTTCCTGCAGGTAAAAAAAAGTTTGGGTCCAGGCGTACAGCAAAGGATAGAGGCGGTGTGGGTGCACTCACACATGGTAATTATGAAACCATGCAAAGGAAAACAGATGCCAAAGCACTCAACAGTGACTTACTGGTAATTATTTAATCATTAAGTGATATTTGTTCAATTTAACCTTCATTTATCCAATCTTTTATTTACTTTTTATTTAACTTATATTTCTAATAATTACCCATATTTCTACAGGTCTGTGATCCCTACATTTCAGATCCAGGCAGCCTCTCAGCCTCTCAGCATGGTAGCATAGAAGCCAGGTAAGAATTCTCTGGCATTGATTTTCACATTACAACATTGTTTTTTAAATTAGCAGTCATATTCTGACCTCCCCACTCCGCACGCAGTCATATACACACATATTCAGTTATGTCAGTCAAGTTATGCATGTAGGCAGACGTTGCAGTTGCTGTAACAGTTATTGGAGGTTGGTGTGAGGTGTGATCAGTATCAACACAGATAGTGTTAGCAAGATGGCAGAGAGTGACAAAATGTCATGTCTTGTAAATCCACAATGTCACCAAATAACCAAACCTTAGTCCTATTGAAAAAGAGTGAGGCTATTTAGGACTGCCAAACACTGAAACACTATATATACATAAGATAAACCAGTGAAAGAGTGAAAGAGTGTGTTAAATATTACAATAACTCACTAAGGGAATGCTGGGTGTAACTGAGTATATTGAAACAAATAAATTAAATGTGTACATATTTATTTCACCATTTGTGTACAAAATTTGTGTACAGTTTTGTGAAGTGTATTCGTTTTTCATTTTCTTAATACTATTTTTTAATAGTTCAGTTAATACAATATCTAAAACTGACACATTAATTTTTATGGGTTATTAATTGTTTTTCTTCTATAGCCCTGGAATTGAAGAGGTTATAAAGCCTATTGTGAAAGCCACAGATGCACCTACAGCAACAGGCCTGGTTTCTTTGAAGGATATTAGGAAATCTGCTGCCTCTGCTGGAAGCACTAGAGAAAGACTGAAATTAAATCATGAACAATGGAATGAGCCAAGTAAGAGCTAAAATTAAGATACTTGTGGGGAAGCAGTTCAGGTTCTCTTTTTTAGATGTAATTATGTAGCGTTTACAAACATACTTGTACAAGCTTGTATCAACCCTAACTTGCTGTAGTTCCAGATTTTGGGCAAGCTGTGTATAATGTGGTGATGGTGGGAAACAGCAATGTGGGGAAGACATCCTTCATAAGACGTCTACAGAATGGACACTTCAATCCTGATTATTGTGCTACTATTGGTGAGATTAAATGTATTATAATATAATATAATATTGTCCTTGAAGTTCTCCTGAAGTACAATAGAGCAGGAAATAATGCTAACTACTGATTCCAGTATTATTATATTTTCATCGCTTGTGGGTGTGTACGTGCTTTTATGTGTTTAGGCGTTGACACATTTGTGCAGACTGTTACCCTGGGTAATAAAACGGTTAAACTCTATGTATGGGACACAGCAGGACAGGAGAGGTAAGAAATCAGCTGACCAAGACTTCATGCTGACGTTCTTAAATCTGTACAGTATTTATAACTGTTACTTTATAAAACCACCATCAGGTATCACAGCATCACTAGACAAGTCTTCCACAAGGCCCAGGGACTTCTGCTGATGTATGATATTACATCATCTCAAAGTTTCCATGCTGTCCGTGACTGGATATACCAGGTTCAGGTTAGTTCTTCCAAAAGGAAATGGAAATGTAGATCCTCAGTAAATATGGGTGCTAATGAACATTTAATACGACAATATCATGATACATTCAACTTCTAATTAATCTATTTATTCACGTTTGTATTGTTTAAAGTCTTTATGCAGTTACCTCACTGTTGGCTCCATTCCCTATGCGTATTTCTGTACAGGAAAAGGCTCCTGATGGTGTCATCATGATGTTACTTGGCAACAAGAGCGACTGTGATATGCGAAAAGTCCAGCTAAAGGAAGGGGAAGATCTTTCAAAGGTACACTCACACACACACACGCACCTGTCACTTAGATACACCTCCTTGTATCATTTTAGCATTTCCACTTACCATATAAATGCACTTTGTAGTTCTACATGTATAGAATGTAGTCTACTTCTCTACATACTTCATCTCCTTTACTCTGATCTCTGATGGTCAGAACCCCTACAAATCAGATTTGGGTGGTGGATCATTTTTCTTTGTAAGTTTTCTTCCTGGTGCAGTAAAGTCACTTCTGCTTTAAGGTTCAACATGTTGTGCATTCAGAGACGTTTACCTATCTGGCTATTCTCCTCTGAATTTTGTTAGGCAGTTTTGCTCAGGTTAACTGCCCCTCACTGGATATATTCTCTTTTTCAGACCATAGCCTGTAAACCCTAAATATATCTATGCATAAAAATATCACTCAAGCATTAATTTCTAAAATACCCGTAGCAGTCTGTCTAGCAACAACAACCATGCCACGTTCAAAGTCACTTAAATAACTTTCCTTCCCCATCCTGATGCTCGGTTTGAATGTTAACAGGTTGTCTTGACCATATCTACATGCTTATGTGCACTAAGTTGCTGCTATGTGATTGGCATATTTAGATCTGTATCTAAATATAGATTATATATTTGAGCAGTTGAATAGGTGTACCTACTAAAATGACAAGTGAAAGAGAGAGTGCGTCTGCCTGTCTGTACGTATTATATGTAGTATAACAACTAAACACGCTGATATTTTGTAACATTTTGCCACCATAGGAGTTTGACATTCATTTCATGGAATGTAGTGCTGCAACTGGCAAGAATGTTTCTGAATGTATGAAAACTCTAGCATGGTAAGTCAAAAAACACCTAATACATATGCAATGTATTTCCTCATGAAAGCACTACTTGCTAAGTCTGGTGTGTGTTTCATTACCTGTAGGTTACTAGTGAAACAGAGAGTAAGGAAAGAGGAAGAACACACAGTATTACAGCCAAAGCCCCAACAGACAAAGTCAGGATGCTGTTGAAAACAGTTCTTTCATATACATGTACATGTCAATATACATAACTCATATTTTATCTATCTATATATCCATCTTTTAAATATATATATATATTTTTTTTTAAATATAGAGAGTATGTTCTTTTGTAACCATTGTCTTTAAACCTCTTTAATCATGTTCGAAATGACTTTGTCAGTAATCTTTCACTGTGGTATTAATACATTAACAGTAGATTTTTACAATGATAATCATATAATGTGTATTTTCAACATAATAAAATAGATTACAACTATAAAATAGATTTTCTTTTGTTGATGATGCCAGATACAATAAATTGTATGGTTTCTAGTCAATTTGACTAATTTCTACAAATGTATTCAAAAATTAACTCCCTTATACTGGTAAAAGGATGAGGACTGGAGTGATGCCCCATCCAACCCGGCCGGACACCGTGGTGGTGGGCTAGCATCTAAACAAAATAGTGAATTTGTAAAAAAGTATCACTGTGGAGTAAAACCCAAGGTTGTGAAAACCTACAAAGCAAAGACGTAACCAGGTCGAAGGAAACAAGCCCAAAAGAAGCTATTAAACAAAAACATTCAAAACAAGTGACCTATACAATGTGAAAGACTAAACCTAATCAGTTAATAAATCAAATGTATATTTGCCTTTTGACTTTAAATGTTCAATATAACCAACTTAATCAGATGGACATTACATTTTGCTTACCTATAATTGTATGGTTTTTAGATACTCAGGTTTGACATTCTGTTCTGGGTTCATCCTCAAATTATTGTTTAACCAATTTTTAAGCATTTCTTCAAGGTTTCTATTAATCAAATTGTACTAGAAGCACTCTTATGCTAATTTTGTCTAATTACAACTATTATGTCTCCATAAATACATTTCTTGTGACAATTTGGCATGTGTGTGTGTTTTGATGTCTGAGTATCAGAAAAACAGCAAGAAAATTACCGAGATCTTTACATTATATTTCAAGCCTTCTACTCTAATCAGTTAATTTGAATGCACACAAGCATCACACACAGGCTCATGTTTTATTGCATCATGTTTTATTGAATTATAATCATTATATCGTGGTATAAGCCATACTATTCTAACTATACATTCTAATGTTACAGTAGGGCAAGTGGTTGCTGCACAATTTCAGAGATTCCCATCCCCCTTTGGTTTCCTCTCACAATTCAAAGACATGGGTAAGGTTAATTGATTGCTCTAAATTGCCCACAGTGTGAGTTTTTGCTGACTCGTATTGTTATAACCTATAATCCTGTCATGATTAGCTCTTGATCCTGATAACAAACAAACCCGTTTTCTGTTCTGAGAGCTAAGAAGGCAAACACAGGGGGCAGCGTGACCAAGACAGGCTGTATGCTCATCAATATAATAGCTCATGATGGACCGATAGTTAAATGGAGCCAGTGATATGGCATTACTGTGTTCAGGGAAAACAGGCCTTGAGCTAAATATAAATAATTGGGTTGAAACCAATAGCTGAGTTTTTCTTTTAGAGATTATAATTTAAGGACATGTAATCCCTGAAGATATTAAAACTGAATCATTACGTTTTGAGTAAGTTCTTTGCTAGAAACAGCTGTTGGAGACAGGAAAGAGTGGCATGATGAGCATGAGGCAAAGAGAAAGCCATTGCCTGGCTACGTTTTTACACTAACTATGGCGAAATCTAATCATTCAGACTAATTGTGCCTTTCAGACACCAAATATTACCAATTTTCATTTCTTCATTCTACTTACTCCAACATGTGAAATAGTAGTTCTGAATGAAGCACCCAGCGCTATTTGCCTGTTAAGTATAAATGTTTTGTTCTATTTAAGACACTGGACACAAATACCCATCCAGAGAGGCACAGATGTAAAAGTGTGTCTGTTAGTTTAGTATGCCTGATTTTGCTGCACTGAAAAACATTTGAGTGTACATTGCAAGATATATGTAAACATAATATTTTACAGTAAGATATAGGTAAATATAATGTCATTTGCTTCACTAAACTGAATTATAGACAGTTCATTTATAATGATCTGACTCTATGCTGGGCTTCTAGTGCAATCTTAAAACAATAGCCAGTGACCTACACATACACCATACACAGACTGGTCACTGTATTAGGTACATATAGTTGTTTCTCCACTGACTGTCCATTTGATCATTTCCACGTTCCATTAACAAGCACTTTGTAAATCTACATTTACAGACTGTAGTTCACCTAATTCTCTACATACATACTTTATTTACCCTTTACAGTATAATCTTAATTTTAATGTTTCATTATTTGACCAATTCAGACAACAAATAGTGTGTTGTACAACCTTTGTTTTACATTTACATTTACATTTATGGCATTTAGCAGACGCCCTTATCCAGAGCGACTTACAATTCATACAGTCTTACAATCCAAGCAATGGTGGATTAAGGGCCTTGTTTATGGACTCAACTGTGGCAGCTTGGCAGAGATGGGATTATTATTATTATTATTATTATTATTATTATTATTATTATTATTATTATAATACATCACCATTTTCTATTAAATGTTCTGTCTGACGCACAAAATTTTGTCTCATCTTGGGACCATGAATATTAATAATTTCAGACCCACATTAATTTTATATTTTGTCTTGCAGGTTAAATAACTGATTTTGCAGACTTGCGTTTAACGAAACGTCATACTTTTTTTTTTCTTCTTCACCATACTTTAGAATTAATTAAATATATTTTTAAAAAACAATTTATGTGAACAACAACTGTATAATGGTTGGAAGTGTTGGGCTACGTTCACAGTAACATGCGCATGTTAATATTTATAAACACGCAGCCTTCGTCAGCAACACCAAAAAAGGCCATATTTGCGAGATCACTCAAGGTACAAAGATGTAATGGAAGTGTTAGCAACTCATATGTGTAACAGAAAACAGATCACCTGATGTACATACTCGGGTCGAAAAGGGGAAAAAACTCCAACCAACCGCTATGTTAATTACCGAGTCTTTTGCCTCCTTATACTTAGCCTTAAGATTCTTTGTTTTACTTTGGCATTATAGCCATCTGTTTGGCTATTGTTTTAAATACAACTCTACTTCGCTAGGTTCCTTACAGCTTTGCATGTATGCATTACGCAGCATTGCTTGTATTCATGATGATGACAGCAACCTCAGGCGTACGGGCAAAAAGATGCATGAAATCCGACCTGACCGTTTTTATTCAAGTCGCATGACCACAGATCGGATATGTATCCAATCTAAGACCACATATAAAAGTGACTCAAATCTGATTTGAAAAGATCGGATTTGACACGTCCACACAGCCCTGAACAAATTGGATCTGAGCCACATTAAAGAAAAAAAAAAGATTTGAGTCACTTCAGCCTGGTAATGTGAGTGTAGCCTTAAACTTTGCTAACGTATTACATAAGGAAGCCACTAAACCACCTTTTACTATGTGTAGCAATTTTTATGAATGTATATAAATGGTAAATTTCAGAAGATCGCGCATTCAGTGCTTATTCCCTTGAAGTGCCTGTGATTAGGCTGTCATTGTGAACACTTCAGCGGTCACAAGGACACTAATCAAATGGTGAATCATCAAATAGTGATTTTCCTAACTAGCAGTGGTTTATTATGGTACTACAATCTGCCCACTATAACAATAATTGCAGTCACACTTGATTAATAAAGTTCAGTTGAATACATACTCAGATTTGCAGCATATATGCCTGTTATTATTTTGTATAAAATAAAATGCGGCTTCTAGGCATTTTTAGAACTGCAATGTCCAATTTTTGAATAAATCTGACAAAATGAATTTAAAAGATTTATTACACCTTTTGTTGTTTCAAACAACATTCTCAAAACACTTCTTGCAACATTGGCGGTAATGTTTTAATCACCTTAATATGAACGATGCTAAGCAGTAAAATGATAGCTGAAAGAGGTACGCCCCAGTCAGTGTACAAAGTGGATTCACGAAACAAATTGTGAATAAAAACTGAATGCAATGATGTGGAGATGGCAAATGTCAATATTTTATTCGAAATAGAACATAGATGACAGATCAAAAGTTTAATCTGAGTAAATGTAACATTTTAAAAGAAAAATATGTTGCTTCAAA
>JAVSBV010121000.1:0-19166 GCA_033117975.1 Parotocinclus spilosoma | reverse complement strand
TGCTCTTACCCTGCTAATTGAACCTTCACACTCTGCTCTTACTGGTGCAATGTGCAATTAATGAAGATTGGCCACCATGCTGGTCCAATTTAGCCATGAAACCTCCCACACTAAAATGACAGGTGTTTCAGTTTCATTGTCCAATCCCTGTATCTGGTCTCCAGCACCTTGTTGAATCTATTCTATGAATAATTATGACAGTTCTGAAGGCAAAAATCTAATAAAGTGGCTCGTGAGTGTATATTGCTATATGATTATGTTTTCAGACTCACATCTAATCCAGCTTCTCCTTGTTTACCCTGTTAAAAGAAATACAATTCATGATTAAAATAGTAAGAACAGGTTCCTTAAGGTTATACCATGTTGAGCATGTCTACAGGAAGTAAATGACTATCTTCTGTTTGAACAATTGAACATTAGATTTTTTAAATTAAACAACAACATTCTATCACTGTCAGTGTGTTTTGAAAGTCTTGGGTGACCATATACCCTACTGAATAGTCACTGTGTGGCACTCTCGTCCAGTTTTACATGCTTCTGTTCACCCCCATGAATATGTAACCATAATCGAGTTTGCATTTTTTTTGCATAATCAAACAACTTTCTTTGAATTGCTTTTCTGATGATCTTGTTTAATAAATTAAACCAAATGCTTCGTTTTATTAGGAATTATCCCCTAATTTTTGTAAGCAATCTTATTTATAATCACACTTTTCTGAAACAATAAAATATTTAATAAAAATCTACCTGAAACTACATTTGCAAAATTACAAGTACAATATATAGTTTTAAAGGTCTGGGTCATAGTTTTCACAGTTCCTAAAGCTGTCATCACCTTTCAAGTATTCGCTAGTGTATTGTAAAATGCAATGTGCCACAAAATTGCATCTGGCTTGAATAATCCATTCCACTTTCAGGGTTGGTGTGAAACACGTTTTATGATGGCATTTAGAAGACACTGACCTTTTCACCTTTTGCACCTGGTAGACCCACTAATCCATTAGAGCCAGGAAATCCTTGAGGACCAGGAAGACCCTGAGTGTATAAGGCAATAATGAATCTATTAAAGTCCACGTATATTAATTGAAAATGTACCTATATAGTCATTTAGCATCTATAACCACTGTAGGACAAGAAACAGGGATGATCTGAAAAAACAGATACAGGCCATATGTCTAAAAGTCCTTGGTTGGTGACAGTTGGTGGTGCCACAGTGATAGCGCAGTACAGGTCTATTTACTAGAATGTCCAGGGTTCACTGCCAAGCTGCCTGGGTCCTGACCCAAAAACCCTAAAGCCTCAAGACCATTAAGCCTTTTTGCTTGCATTGTAAATTGTAAGATTGTATCAGTTGTATTTCATTTTGGATTTGCTAAATGCTGTAAAGATAAATATAAAGCAATGTGTTCAGTTATTTCAGAGTGGGTGCTAGTATGAAAAGCTTAGTAGCATCATGCGACTACTCTGTCAGTACACTGTTACTGACTATCAGAAACCAGACTGTGGTGAAATTAAGTTGGACAGTCTTGAAATGAAATACAGACAAACTCTTTTTGCATGGTAAACACACAAGTCTTGTATCAATGGACTTAAAAACACTACAGTCTAACCTGCAATGCGACTTTATATCTTTCCAGAACATTGTTCATATAATCAATACAGATAAGTGCTGTTTAATGATCAGATAAACGTGTGTTTGCTTTAATGACTTTTGACAATGACAATTATAACAAATTCTAATAGTAAATAAACATCTATCTTTAAACTCTTGACATTGCAGAATTAACAACTGGTCAAATTAAAAACTGTATATTTAGTGTCTGTATATTTAAATATTAATTGTGTCATACTTTGATGTTGTGTTTACATATGTATTTTGTTTATTTATATATTTATATTTTATTTGTATTTTAAAAATATCAAACTACTTTGCATTAACTACATGCTAAAGTATGAACTACTTATGTAAGATATATAATATAATTGTCTGTAAACACTGACCATACAGGGCAAACAGGGATAGCTGTGAGTAATTTTCTTAATAAGCACATAATATTCTAATCCTTTGATTGAATTACATAATAAAACAATGACAGAGCGCATAAAAATAAGGATTGGATGTGGCTCATAGACTGGTAACTGAACAATGCTGATGTTATGAAACAAACTGTGTAATGGTAGTAAACACAAGAGGTATGATAGAGGGCTTACCCGTAGCCCTGGTGAACCCTTCTCTCCAATATCCCCTTTCTCTCCTTTTATTGCCTCACCTGGGTCCCCCTGAGTTAAAATACATACATATATTTACATCCACTTTGCCATCGGGCCAAGCAACTTATTCAGAGTGATTTGATTTGTGTCAAGCTGGCACAGTATTTATACCTTTTGGCCAGGAACTCCATGATGCCCCTAAAATTCAAGTAACAATAATGCATTATTTTCATGCCGTAATTAATTTGTAAAACAAAAGTACTAGCTCAAGACATTATACAAAGTTTGAAATATTTTTGCTTTACCATGATGCCCTTAATACCGGGTGGTCCTGGAGGACCTGGAGGGCCCGGCAGGGGGATAATCTGAGCCTTAAAGCAAATAAAGAGATATCAAAAGATATGTGCATGAACAATTTATTAAAATATTTCAGATAAGATAAGAATGTACATAAGATTGTTTTTAAGCACCCCATAGTTTGACTCCCAACTCCACTGTACTTTGTATTAAATATTTATATTATTATATTTATATTTATATAATAAAATAATAATATCTATATTTATATTAATGCATCATTGGCTATTTATAAGCAAGGTCTCATCGATTATAATCATATACATTCAGAGTGGGCCAATGTAGAGCATCCAATTAAATTAACACGTGCCTTTGGAATATGTGAGGAAAACAAGTGTTGCCAGAGGAAACCTACGCAGATACTGGGGCGGAAATTAAATGTGGGTGCAGTCTGAGGTTGGGGGTCTAATTTCCACATTACACTTTCTGGTAATACATTTTACTGACAAATATGGGCAAAATGAATCTTTATTAACTTTGTATTGAACGTCATAGGTGACTACTTGTGAGAGAAGAAAGATTTTAACAATACTGGAGCAATTGAAAGCGGCCAATAAACCTATTGGACATCCTTTGAATGCGAGAGGAAACTGGATTAAACAAGGATGCAGGGATGACAGGAAATTTCCATACAGGTGAAGTCCGAGGTCAGGATCGAACCCGGGGATTTCTGGAGCTGTGCATTGACCACTTGTACCAATGTGCCGCCCCAAATATTTGCCTTTGGACATGATTTAAAATCAAGACTACATGTTTAAAAAAGAGGCTAAAACACCAGCATTTTTTTCTGGACAGAATGTCTGTACAGGAGCAGCATGAAAGTAACAAGTGACCTGTACTGCGCTGGGGGCAAACAAAAAGTGGAAAAGATTCAGTCATGACGTATACCAAGTGCTGGAGTCGACACTTTCATTAGACATGGTCAAGTAGTTCAAAGCCATGGCGATGATCACTTTGGAAAGAAGGAGCGGAAGGCTAAAACCACTACTGAGCCAAACGAAAACAGACGTTTGAAGAAGATAGCAGTTTTGCTAAGTGATCTACGTAAACCGAGGAATGCTTTTTGCAAAGCATTAACAGATGCTTTTTTGTAAGAGAAATCAGCTCTTACATAAACTCGTGACAACTTGAGAGAGCGCATTAAGACTCTGAGGAAAGCTGAATGTCACCAGAGGGACAGTAAAAGACTTACACAGACAACCCATTTGAATATCTGTCGAAACTTCTGGGGAAACAACAGATCTGGGGAGCTGCAGGCAACAAAGGAGGAGGTAGAGGGACACCTCCACCAGGTTCACAGTAAGCCCAGAAGGGAAGACGCCTTGGGAGACATGGGGAAGGCTGCTTAGAGCAGACCAGCATAATCACCAAAGTCACAGAAGCTGCAAAGAGGAACTGTGGTAACCTGGCAGTCCTGTGGTTTGACCTGACAAGGATGAGAAAGTGCATCAAGCTGATATTACAGTCAGAACATTTGGGCAGCTGAGGATCGAAGGCACTTCCTGAATCTGAAGTCAAGCCTTCTGGATGTGTTATGGGCTCAAAAATGGTAAAGTCCCCATCTAATGACCTGCTGTAGCCTCTTAACCTCTCAACTGGTGGCTGAAATATAGAAAGAGAGATTGATGTCTCTGGCACACAAATGGTTCAGGGAAGAGTACCTCTAAAGGCGAGTCATTTGCAATAACCCTATTTTGCATATTCAGCTCTATTAAGGCTGGGGAAGTACAACAGCACAAGTGGTTAGTGTGGTAATTGCACAGCCCCAGAAGTCCCCACTTCAGTTCATACATTAGAATCCCTCTTAGGGATGCATGATAGTAATTTAAACTCACCAGGTTATCCTCAATTCTGGAGTCTCCTTTGTCCCCTTTCTGACCATCAGTCCCCTGAAATTAAGATGCAGTTTAAAGTCAGTACTAATTATATTCTCCTCTTCACAACAATTACTTCGCAGTCATTGTTGGACAATACCCTACTCACCGCTGGTCCAGGTTGACCCATCGCTCCCATCTCTCCTGCCACTCCAGGCTCCCCAACCTCCCCCCTGTCACCCTGAGGAAACAATGAAACACGATGAAGTACATTATTAAAAATAGAACATCTTTATTGTTTATCTTTGATACTACAGTTATATCGTCACATTGCTGAACTTGTTTTCCTTTCTTGAATACAGATATACAACACATTCATATACACTCACAGACTAAAAAACTATGTGACTAACATTTACCTGTGGGCTAATATTTTATCCTGTAGCTGCTGATCAGATTTGCAAAATGGTGAGGAGTAATATTAAACTTTTATTTTTTTGCATGGTAATGCCATAGCATTTCAAGTGCATCAAATTCTGAAGCATTCTAAAGTCCACATAAAAAGAAATATGTAATTGATTTTGAAAGTTATTGAAGTAGGTTTCAACAAACAAATGTCTGTTGTTATCACAGTGTAGTTTGCAAGCTTTTGTAGATTTCTACAGGTATTTTCCTATAAAAAGTTATTTTTCATCTATTTTTCAACTTTTCATCATTAGAATTACATTTTATGCTGTTGTTGTGATCTTAACATGAAGCACAGTACAAACAACTGTAAAGTTTTAACCTATTTGTACAATTTGGTTTTATGTGGATTGTTAAACATTTGTGTAAATGCTTTTGTGGCTTTTTCAGCTCTTTTAACCACAGATTCTCCAGTGGTCATTTTAAATGTCTTTTAATGGGGCATAACTAATTAACAGGTATTTCCAGAGAAGATACTTTGTGTATCTAAAACTTACAGTTCACCTTTTTTACTCGAACAGCAGACATCTACAGAAATTGTTAGCTCAGATGCTTTAAGCACTATTTTAACCTGTTCTGTGAATGATTTATTTGTGTGTTCAAGTAAATAATACAAGTTTTGTGTGTTATTAAGCACTGTCAGTTCACAGAGAGAAGGTCCTTGTGGAGTCTGAATGTTCTCCCATGTCCGGGTGGATTTACTCTCGTTTCCTCCCACAGTCCAAAGATGTGTGTTAGGTCAACTGGTGTCTCTAAGGTGTCCCTATTATCAATGTGCATCAGTGTGAATTAATGTGTATAATTCGTTTTGACAAATTACATTTGTTTATAGTTAGAAGATCATAGCACACTTTTTTCAGACATTTGGCATATACTCTTAACCAGGGCAACTTAAAAAATATTCTAATAATCAAAGCAAGTATGGTTTAAGAGCCTTTTTTAAAGGCCCAGCAGTGGCAGCTTAGCAGTGTTGGGAGTTGAAACCATGACTTATCATAGTACCTTAAATGCAACATTACCACAACTAACCATAATCATTAATGGTTTAATGATTAATACAAGTGAAAATTTTGGTAATTCCAAATGAGTTCCCGTATATTTTTGCACCAGAATATGGGATACTTCACCTTTCTGCCTTCTGATCCAGGTATCCCAGGAAAGCCAATTTCTCCCTGTTGAAAGATTTAAAACCATTTACTTGGCATACAGTGATTAGATCAACATTATACCATTATTATAATGCTGACTATGTTACAATAAACATTGTTTTTGTGCAATTCTATAACTTTGACATATATAGCAGCAAGGCATTTTTATGTTGTTTTTGATCTACCATGTGGTAGATCTCAATCCTTCAGTAGACATGCTACCTAAGGCACTATATGGAAGGGAATTCCATTGTGTGTAGAACTAGAGATGTGTAGAAATAGTGATAACCAAATCCATTACTAGCATTTTCCTCCCTTCTACAGCACAAAGCCCCAATATTTAGATTCCTGCTTTAGAGAGGTGGCGGAGTAGAATGGATTTGCACCATGGACAAACCTGCCAGATGGTTGTTGTGCACATTTGCACAGACTGTGTTTACCAATCTAAAGCAAGTGTAAGCACAGAGCTGGCCTAGGACACCCGATGTGCTAGTGGCAGCACTAAGGAGAATCCACTTATCAAAAACAAACTTCCCTACACCAATAATTCGGTAATCAGTACCGTAGCTGCAATGCTTTATGGTATTTTATTTTTCACACAGTGATATGATTGCCACTACTGCTTGTAGTGCTAAATCCAGTCTACACTGACCAGTGACCATTTTATCAGCTCTGCATACCATATGGGAACACTTTTTAGTTCTAAAATTACATACTGTAGTGCATCTGTTGCTCTGCATTCTTTGTTTGACCCCTTGCACCCTGCACTTCAGTCGACCACCACAGGTCATGCTCTATGTGGGTGGTGGATCATTCTCTGCACTGCAGTGGCACTGATGTGGTGGTGTGTTGTGCTGGTATAAGTTGATCAGAGACTGCAGTACTGCGAGTTTTTAAACACTATGTTCACTCCATTATAAACATGTACCATTTTGTTCCACATTGCAGATGTAAAGTCAGACACAGTAGCACATCTGTTGCTGCACAGTTTGTATTAGTAATTCACTAATTCTTCATCACTGCTCACTGGATGCTGGTCACAGGACATTGTTGGCTGAACATTTTTTGTTTGTGGTTAGATCTCAGACCAGCAGTGATATGGAGGTATTATTTGCACCCATAGAGTAAACTGAGATAATATAATGGACAATTAATGTGATCCAGAGCAGAGGAAGTGGTTTTAATGTTATTTCTGCTTGGTGTATATGGTAAATTGGTATGAAATATAGCAAACACTATATTTCACCATCAAAGTAAATGAAAATGCTGTTTGGTGTAATGCATACCACTAACCGTGATTTGAACTATAGTATCTACTCTACACCAATATGGTTATCAGTGCCATTTTAAGATATTACTAGATCAAGGTAACTGCCTGTACAGACAATGCTCATTATTCAGCACAATTTGAGACTTTAGTGATTGTTTTTTCTTTCAGTTTGCACCCATACAAGGTGTAGATAGATACTAGCTTGTACTTATATTCTACAATTTTCATATTGTGTTAGTTCTGATGCAAATAATTAACAGCAATATTCTCACCTTTGCTCCTTGCTGGCCAGGAGGCCCCGGTGGACCAGGTGGGCCCTGTTTAAAAAGAAGTATGATGGGCAGTTTTCCTAATATTGACCATGAATAATTGTTCTTTCTATATGCTGGCTGAACCTCACCTGTATAATCTGTAACCTTTCAGATAAGTCAATGTTCTCAGTGATCCCAGGGGCACCCTTCAACCCAGAAAAGCAGCATAAGGAATGAAGAAGAAAAATGAATAAAAATTGAGCATGTTAGTGTCAGTTACAATGCCTTGTTCTAAACAAATATAAACATGTAGATTGTTGTCCAACATATGCAGACACTGGCAATTTACCTCAATTCCTGGAACTCCAGTGTCTCCTTTCTCTCCCTGCAACGGCATGTGTACAATTGAACATGCATAATTAATAATGATGTTCAATATGTAGTGAATATTATATATGGTGATATAATATATCTGATGCACTTCTTTCATTTTCTTATTTATTAAATACATCTACTTTGTACAAACACTCGAGCACAGTATAGGTGCACATAGTCTTCTGTACCACATCTGTTACTATGCACAGATATTACCTGCACCTTGTGCCCCAGCCATTAAAACCAAGGTCCACTATGAGGCCAATACTAATCAAATATTACTTGGGTGGTCCACTATTCACTTTACACTTGCCATTACAAGGAAATGTAGTAGTAAGTGGTATGGTAACCATATAATAGGTGTGACCTGTGGGCTGAGAACAGCAGGTAGCATTTATTTTGTTTTTAATTATCATTAATATAAACATAATGCATTCTGCATCCATACTGTCAGACCCCCCAACCACAGAATTGTGCTACTTGTGATTGGTAGACTCACCTCACCTGTTCTGCATTTGTTTAATCAAATACTGCAATTACTGCTATTTAAACCCCCTGTTAAGTGTTTAAAGACACCTTAGAGTTTGTGTTCTGAGTGCAGGCCTTTGTTCTCTATGGTACATTTGTTTGCATCTTTATTAATTTCGGTATATTGTCTTTAATGTAGTTGTTTTTATTCATTTTATACTTTTATATTATTGTTATTTAAAAATAACTTTAGCCCAGCTGATACATAGTTCTGGAGACCCCACTGTTTAATCCTGACCCCAGCATATCCGCATATCCGAGTTTTTTCTGGGAAATGATTTCAAAGTTGTTTTAAGTTAAATGGTCACTTTAAATTTGCTTCATTGTTTCACGAGTGAACTTTTAACTATGCGCCTGTCCCGACAATATCCACTGATGCTGACATGACGTGAAATAAATAAATAAACATCAGTTGGAAAGGGTCTTTTCACAAAAAGAAAAAAACACTGTTTGTTAATCTGGGTATAAACCAAGACCTCCATCTTCTAGAACCCAGTAATTGACAAATTAATGATGATTGTATTGAAGCAATAGTGAGTCATTGAACTGAGAGGTAGTAAAGACTCTGGAACTTGTTGTGCATTTTAAGACATTCAACGCAATACTGAGCAACCAAGGGGACAAAAACAATTTATAATTCAGGGTGGGGCACTATGATGGGGCTTTGGTAGCCTAACGGTTAAGGCACTGGACTCTGGACCTGATGGTCCTGGGTTCAAATCCCACATCTGCCAAGCTGCCACAGTTGGGCCCTTAAGCAGGGCCCACAATTGCTTGAATCATAAGAATATATCACTTGTAAGTTGCTCTGGATAAGGTGGTCTGCTGAATTCCGTAAATGTAAATGATGGCAGAAGTGTTTAGTGCAAAGTCTGTACAGTTCAGGAAGTCAGTGGTTCAATCCTGACCTTAAAGTCCACCTGTGTGGAGTTTACATGTCCTAACCATGGTGGGTGTACTATGTGTTCTACAGTTTATTTCCACATTCCAAATAAATGTGTTAATTGGTTATATTAAATTACCTCTCACCCAGTGAATATGTTTGATTATTATCATCACAACCTTGGTCCTGTTATGGAATAGCCACTGATGCAGATGTGACGTAATTGATCATATAATTAAAGCATTTATGATGTGTACAAATGTTATCAATGTTAATGTTAATGTTAATGTTAATGTAATGTTAACTTGCCAAATACCAATAAAGCTACCATAGTGTAGCTACAGATGCATAGGCATGTGACTAGGCTAGAGATTCACCGGTCGATTGGCCGGTGGCCGGAATTGGGCAGGTTTCTGCGTGATTGGCCGTGTCTGGTGATCAGCTGATAAGTCAAATATAATATTTCTGTGTTTCGATTGTCACACCAACAGAAGTACAAACACAGCTACACACATGAACAGCAAAGTGCTAAAATTCAGAATTTAGTTCTTGTGTTTAAGAGCCTTCAAAATCAAACAGTTAAACTCTGCCACTTCTTGTTTGTTTCCCAGTCCCTTTAGAGTTTAGCAAAGTGTCTTTTTTGCTAACGTTTTGCGCATGGCTGGATCATGGTCTGTTTATTTTTTAGTTTCTTCTGTGTCTGTGATATGGTTTAGATGTACAAGTCATTTTGTTAGTTGCTAAAAGTTCACAGTGTGTAATTCTTACCATGCTGGACCATTTATGCCCTGGATTAGCATAACAGTAAATGTTGCTTTACTCCTGTATATTTCTCCCATATCCAACACTTCAGCTATGAGAACTGAATGTTCGCCTACTGTCTAATATATCCCAGAGCTTAACGTGTGTACGTAATAATGGCTGACATCTTCACAGATGAGCTACACTCAGGAAGTGCACCTATGATGCTAATAAATTAGCAACTGAGTGTACAAGTGCCAGCATTATATTCTATAACAACTGTACCTTTAAACCTGAAAGTCCATTCATGCCTCGTTTCCCCTCATCACCTTTCAAACCCTGATCTCCCTGCACAATAGATAAGGAAAAAGCTTATACAGCAACTTGCATGTGAGTATTACCATTAATTTATTGTGATTGTTTCACTGATTTCAGCAAGTTTGACTGATTTCAGCAAGTTTAGTTTAAAGAGTTTAGAAAATATTAATAACCAACCTTAAGTCCTGGAGGGCCCTGAGGTCCAGCCATGCCTGGCTGTCCAGGCTCACCCTGCACAAGAGAAAGTGGAATAAACAAGAGACCACACCACCACCAGCATAATGTCATATTGAAGCAAGCTCAGTATAAACAATGAAGAAGAATAATGAAGAACATACCATTATGCCGGGTGGTCCTCTTAAACCCTTTAAAGTTAAGAAGTACAAAGATACTGAAATACTAGTCATTTAATCAATCTGAGTGCATTTCAGAAAACTGGTTCTGACAAACACCGTAGCAGTGTCATTACATCATACCGAATTAAATCTGAAATACCAACCTCATTCCCATCCTTCCCAGGAAGGCCCTGTTGGAAAGCAGACGTAATGTTAGCATAATTTTCAATTACATTCATAGTTAATAAAGAGAGAAATACAGCAGGTCAATGTGTAGATATGCTTCTTGACCACTAGATGACTCTGTTTCCTGGATTATAATGGCTGGTTTAACGTTTCAAGTGTTTCCAATAAGAAATGCACTAAAACCCTGGAATATTCAGGGTTATTCAGAACTGTAGAAGGGTTTTAGCTATTTGCAAACTTCCAGCATCCTATGTCACTGCCATGTCATCAAGGAATGTAACTGTTTTGAGCATGTTGCCTATCTATTAACCTAATATTATTATACTGCAGTTCAGTCAAATGAGATGAAAATTCTAAAGTAACTAGAGCAACTAAATTTGATGACTGTAACTGTAAAACACAGTAAACACACTGTAAAAATTGGCAGACACAGATGTTTTGTGACTTACCTTTAAAAACAATTGCATGAATATTAACCATATATTAAGAAATGGGTAACAACTTAAAATTAATTACAAACCAAAAGTTATCAGTTTAAGCTAAAATATAAATATATCTGACTGAATGTGAGATTTACATGTATTTAAGTATGCTATTTGTTGAACATTTAGAATAAAATATGATTTTTTTCCCCAAATAATTGAAATTCTTCATTTATATTAAATAATGGCTGGTTGGGGCCCCAGTGGATCGTATGTACAATGGGCCAAAGTGGGATACATCCTAGGTAGGACACTATAGAGGTGGTGCCTATAGGGTTGAGATGCACCGACTGCAAAAAAATAAAAAAGTATGTTTACAGCTGATTCAAATTTTGCCCGATTACACAGTTTCTTCTGTTTAAGAATTATACTTGACAGCATAAAGCAACATTTTTGTTCAACTGGAAACTTGCTTCATCTTTAAACAAATATAGCAGGGGATACTGCCTTGGCACCTCTTTGCCATTGTTAATTTTGTGAAAAAATGCTGAGCCGTGTTTAAAGCTTTGTACACACTTAAACTGGATTTTGAAATAAAGTTAGTAAAAACACTTTTCGTGTGTGGCTGTGTTTGTGTCGCTGTTGCCTGTGCACTATGCAAGTGTAAATGTGACAGGAACAGAATAGGTTATATGAGACTGACTGGCTGATCATTGGTTATGGGGGCAGTCACTTTAAAAACTGGTCATCCGTTCACCAGCCTATTGATAAATGTATCTTTACTATGGAGGACAGTCATACCCTGTCCAATCCTTTACCCTTTGTCACATTACAAAAATTAAAATAAATTAAGTATTACTTGACAGCAGTAACAGAATAAAGTTGCAAATAGAAATGGGAAAAATATGAATATGAATTTGGTCTTCACACTTCCCTCCGAATGCTGTTCAACATTATGAATTGCAAAATGTATGATGCAAAAAAAAAAATTACAAGCCTTTATGAGATTGTTCGGTCTGGGTTTGACAACAATGTAACAAACTTTAAACCAAGATGGGTAAGAAGAAAGATGTTTTTTTAATAATAGCATGTTGAGTCTTGTTTGCACTTTTGATGCCACATGGCAGAATACTTTATAATCAAAGGTGACCAAGACTGAACTTTTTAAAAAATGAAATCCAAACACCATGTTAGACAAAAAGCTAAGCACAGCATAATACACACTGTTAAGCATGGTGGGGGCAACATTATATTGTGGGATTAGTTTTGTTCAGTTGGAACTGCAAAATTGGTTAGAACTAAATGGTTTACCCAAATGCACCCAGATTTCTGAGGAAAAGACATCTGCAGATGGACAGGTGGTTCAGTTTTTAGCAAAACAATGTAAAGTAAATGTCCTTGAATGGTCAAGTCAGAGCCTTAACCTAAATCTGAAAAACAATCTGTAAATGGCCTTGAAGAGAGCAGTCCATCGCCACAATTCTAGTTCTAGCAATAATCTTAAATGTGACTATTTGAAAGGGATATGACGATTCCTCTAAGGCACATTGCAAGGCATCAGACATTTTCTTTTAACCATTTAAATATTTCAACATTCAGTCAACCTACTGACAAGATTTTCGAATGTGGAAGGAACCCACATTGAAGCAAAGAAAATAAAAAAAAGTGCAATCCAAAGTATTAAACCCCAAACCTCAGTGTATTTTTGTAGTTTTGTGCTTAACTATTATTATTATTATTATTATTATTATTATTATTACAATATATTAATTAACTAGTCAAACAGGTGTTATCTATCAAGTAACAGTCATGCTAGTGTGTGACTGAACTAAATTGAACCCAACTACTGAACTAATTTGAACCCAAATTGAACCCCAGTTCATTGCTGTGTATAAAGAGCATGTGAAGAGCAGCACCCAAAGGAAAAGGAAAGCAAGCTTCCTCCACATGTGTCTGAATCAGACATGGTCGCACTACGAGTTGATTACATAGCACAAAATGAATGTGTCTAAGTGGGCGCATGAAGTTCATTCTCTTACTGGCTCTCCTGGGTGACCCTGGGGTCCGTCTTTGCCTGTGTTCCCTGGAGGCCCTCTGGGGCCAGGTGCTCCTGGAGGCCCTGGGGGTCCTGGAGGCCCTGCCTGACCCTGATCACCCTACAGACAGACAAAGAGGTTGAAAAAGTGTGAGAGAGAGACTGAACTGTGCATGGGAGGAAACTATAATATTCATCCAAAGGTACTACGATTTCTCTTTGTTTTTACTTCCATATTCATTTTATCTCAATGTCAATCCATACATAATAAAGTAAGAAAATATTGGCAGCAGTAACTCATAGATATTTCTGGTTTTAAAGGCACGTGGTGTACTGGCTTTGAGGTGGCCTAGCTTGCCAAATCCCCAAACTGTACACTTAACTAAGGGGAGACAATTCAGGGCTGTGGTTTTATATAAAATTGTCCCATTTTAGCATATTATGCTGTCAAGATAAAACACTATTTAGGATTGTGTAAATAGCTGTGGTTAGTGTGGCATGTTTTTCCTTGCCTAATGTTCATAAACAAAGCATTTAGCCATGCCAAGGGATATATACCTCTTTCTCTGTCTCATTCTCTGGGTTTCTCTTAATTCAAAACAGGCATGCCTGTTAACAGTGCAGACTTCTATTGCGGCTAATTGTAGGGTCTCAAGGCCAAGGACACACTTGCCAGATGTCAGAGAGGAAAGCAGAAAAGAAGAAAGTGGAGGAAGATAAACGACGAGAGAGATGAAAAACGGAGAGGACTTGATGAGACATGCGTGAAGTTTTTCACTCTGGCTTAAGAAGGTGTCTGTGAAAAGTGTGGTGGTCACCTGTGTCTGAGAAGAAGTTATGTTTCTAGCTTGGGAAGATCATCTGACAGCAGAAAAGCAGGGGAAAACAATATAGCATAATAGTGTGAGGAACAAGAGATGGAGGGAATCAGCTACAAAAGATTTCTACAGGAAGTGGTTTAGAAGGAAGAGCTTAGTAAAACATGTTTACATAGGAAGATCACACTAGCTTTGGTTCTTAAAAAGTTACAAAATGACGAAATAAGACATTCAGAGATGTAATCACAAATGAAACTGTGTTGAAAAGATCAAGTTGAAGAGCATAAATGCGGAGTGACATCAAAGAAAGACAAACCTTAACTGTAAGAATCTGATTACTAAGCAGGCCAGCAGAGGCAGCTTGTGCTGGAAGGCCCTGGAAGATCAGAGATAAAATATAAGAGTAATGTAACATAGGGAAGGGAAGAGACACCAGGAATACACTGAAACTTTTGCCATAGTGAGAGACCAAATGTTGGAACTTAGTGTTAGACAGGATAACAACCATGGAATCCTTAGACATTTTCAGTGGTGTATCAGGTTCTTAAAAAGCATCTAGACAGCAACTTACATGTAGGCAATATGAATAAACCTACAATATTCCAGCCTTTATGTTTGCTTACCGAAAGTCAGGCCATTTCTTATGGCATCACTCTCTAAACAACTGCTAACCATGCTGCATAGCACTTTGAAACTGTCTCGAGTTCCATCTGGCCAGCTGTCCGCAATGTTCAGAAGATACAATTTTGTATCACAGATCAATGGACAGACTGGTAGTTCTTTATATTCATATTTCCACATGTGTCATTAGATCTAGCCTTAATGCAAACGCATGTACATTCCATAGAGATCTGGGAAGTTTGCATTGGTACAGAAATTATTACTGACTTCCAGGTGTTGTCGTGCACTGTTAAGAAACTTAGAATTATTATGCCATCTAAATCTCCTGGGTTGATGCAGCTCTTTGAGGACCGGGAAATTCCTGATCTGTCAGTAGTCTGAAACTATCGGAATTCTAGTAGAAATGAATCCAAGCAAGGACAACTGTACAGGTACACAAATAGAATGGGAGCTCCATTTTCAAAGCTGGCTCTAAAATGTTGCATACATTTTTCTGTAGTGACTAACCAGCCAGTCATCACTCTTGGATAACAAATCCAGACAATCAATAGACAATCTGTGTTCTCTCTTCAGATCTCCGTCTACTAAATCCATCAGCAGCGCTTAAAACAGCTATTTCTACTGGTGACAATTGCACACTGTAAACAGTCCACATTAATTAATTATTTGGCCAAAAACAATTGTCCTTGACAGGTTTATCTGAATAACAGGCTGGATTTGGAAATAGAGTGGTCATTCAGTGTAATGGTTTACTTGCATTTCTCTATGTGAAGTATAATCTTTTAGTCAATACTTGAATAAAGTGCAGTCATTTTAAATGAGTCTATTGGTGTCTCAAATATTATGCTAAATTTATATGTGGTTGGGAGAAGGTTTAATTTTGCTTGTACCTACAAACATTTTGAGACTACAAGCACTTTTATAAATGCAGCCATTTGCAAAAAAGTGTTTTACGAACAAATTACACACAAATTCATGCTCATGTTTCATGAATGAGGCCCCTTGTGTTCCAAAAATACAACAAAGCCAAACCCATACCAAAATCAAGTCTGTTTCAAATTGCAGATTTTTTCTATCAAAGGCAACGTTCAACAGAGCATCAACTTCTATTTAACACTGCTCAACATGTTTGGTGAAAATAAGAATGGTGGTAAAAGAAATTAGTTTGATCTCAAAAACATCTAAGCAATATGTGCTCAGCTTGGGGACAATTATAAAGCCACATATGAAAAGCAGAGTGAAATGGATATCTGTTTAAAGGCACTATATATCTGACCTGATGAAAAACCTCTGCAAAACAAGTACCGAACTGTTAAATGAACCTACGGGGCAGTTGGTGAGTGTCAGAACTCACACCCAAGTTTACATGTCTCGTGTCCAAATATATTAACATTTTATTTTATAATAACAAAGAAATTCAGCCAGGGTGGCACAGTGGTTAGCACTGTCACTTTATAACTCCAAAAACCCAGATTTGAGTCCTGGTTTGGCCACTGCTACAGCATTTTCCCTGTGTTTGCATGGATTTCCTCTGGGTAGACCGGCTTTGAAATTATCTGATCTTTGTAACATGGCATGTTGTGCTTCTGAATGTAGCTATCAGAAGGTCATAACAGGATGGGCATGGTCAGAAAGAACGCTCAGGTAGGATGTGGCATTTCAGCGATGTCCTCATACCATTACACCACCAGCAGCCCGAACTGTTAATACAAGGTAGGATAGGCCTATCCTTTCATGTTGTTTACACCAAAATCTGACCATTCCATCCAAATGTTGCAGCAAAAAAACAAGACTCATCAGACAAAGCAAAGTCTTACTTGTAGAAAGTGTCATACCGACATTGTGGCTATACTGGAGATTCAGATAGCATGTGCTTCTGGATATGATTACCTTTTACTGAGGAACAATGAGCCACAAGGTTTTGTGTTTTTTATTTAGTGTTGTGGTTAGGATGAAAGACAAGGGGTATTTAATGAAAGGCAACATTTTCCCAAGAAAAGTGCACTCTCTTTCTAAAAATAACAGTGGTTTTTGGTACTATAACATTTTATACTACCATACCTACAATGAAATGCATAATGACAACCACTGAGAACTAAAAACGACTGTTGCAAGAGAATGTGGGCTCTGTCAGCCCCATTGTACAATTATGTTTTTCTTTAGTTGCTAGCTAAGATTGATAGATCTTTATAGATAGATAGACAGATAGATGGATGGATAGATAGATACAAGTACTCTTTTAATTAGCTTTTCATCTGTTTTACAGGCCATCTAACCACATGCAGTACAATGGTACTATCTTGGGAATTGTTAGCAATAATCTCCTTTCTAACTGCAGTTTATATCATGTATTTCGGCAACCAATGGGGGTAAACTAACGAGACCCTGCTTGACATGTATAATATTGGCTAGACTTGCTATTATTAACAGGGGAGACTTGAATGCCCAAGGAAACCCTCACCAAGAAAAGCATATGAAAAGATCAATTACTTTAACCTTAAAATCAAATCAAATTCTAACTATACAGGGGAACAGTAATGCTGTATCAGAAGCAGGGCGGTAATGCTCATTTTAGTTGATCTATGAATCTTATATTTTTGAGAGGGGACCAGTTGAGTCATAATATGATTTATGTGCTAATTAAATGGCTTACATGAAAATTAAACTAATGTACAGGTGTGCAAGGAATCTCTTTGTGTATGAGCCCAGTTGTGTAGCAGGAAATCAGTTTAGCATTTGATGCTTTTGTGGAAACTCACCCTAGGCCCTATGTCTCCCTGATCGCCCTGCAAAGAACACAATAGTTAGCATAGGTTTGTAACTAAATCTGATAAACTGTGTGTGTGCAGTGATGTAAGTGGTGTGAAATTCATTCTGCAAGACCCCATAAAGCTGTCTTTAACAATGTGCTGGGTTATCTCAAAAGTGGTTTACATTAAACTAAAACCTTCAGTGATATCTTGCAGGAATGTGTTGTAAATATTGGTGTGTGTACCTTATCTCCTTTTGGCCCTGGCATTCCCTGGCAAAAGAAAAGACAAGTAAAACAACAGATAAAGGCTTCCTATCACCATAGTATTTAAGAATTAATGTTTAAATGTCCAGTTCTGTTATTCAAGCCGTTTAATTATATATACTTAAGGTATATACAGTATACAACATATGCATATGTAATATAATGCAATATCCTTCCTGTACCACACAAACTCCAGCTTCCAAGTTCATCTGGGATGTTTCCTCGACCCACATGTAAACTCTGATGAAGTGTGTAGTGACTGGATTTCAAAAACGTTAGATAGATTAGATACCATTACACCCATTATATACTGGACCTCATCTTCAATTTCACATACACACAGATGGTTTGTGTTTATGCTTTGCAGGCATACACGATGTTTCAGGATGTGACACTTCCTGAAACAATTTCCTTGTGTTCATAAGAGTAAACCTCATACTAGAACACTATAACTCACACTTAAAAATGTATTTGTCCATACTAAATGGACACAGAAAGCCACAATTTATTCAATGTTCAGATAATCATTCATTCATTGCATTTGCAGCTTTGTAGATGATTGTCTTTTTTTGAAGATAACATTTCAATCCACCAGTTCGCCCGAATGTGCCTAACTAAATCTAATGGCTGTCCTTTGCCAACATTATTGTTATTTGCAATTTCAAATATGCTTTTATTACTTTTAATTATCTGTCTTTTCTGCAGATGACACCATTAATAGGCATGAATTATATAAAGAAGCTACCAAGTGAGAATTTATAATTCATCTGTTTTTCAAATTACAAACTCTGATGAAACTTACACTGCTATGCCTCTAGAGAAAGAGAAAGAACTGTACACTTTGCCTGTTTTGAACCTGGAACTTAACTTTAGAAACCCCAGTGCATTACATACCTTACAACCAAGCCAGGAAAATTAACCAGCATTACTGAACAGAATAATGGTTAGCACTACAATAATAACTGCTACAAAATGCAGTCAATAAATTGTATAACAGTGTAGAAGAGTCATTTATAACATTAATAATGTCCTAAATATATTTTAGTTAAATTTTATGCCTTTGTGAATTAAAAAGTTCTATCAAAAGCAAATAGTTTTTTAGTGGTTCCAAACTTCTCAGACCTACTGGACATTACAGTGGTACCTCGGTTTACTTTGTTAGTTTGTCAAGAACTATAAATGATGTGTACTGAGCGAATTATTCCCACAGCATCAGTTCCAGTCCTCCAGAAAATTCACACTGTATGAGGCATTATATGCAATAATGGAGTTGTATTGAAAATGTGTCCACTGATTTAAGGGGCATGGTGTTCCCAATGTGCTGGGGTTGAGAGGGCAAGCCCTGGCACATCCGTGCCGGTTACTATTGCCG
>JAVSBV010120993.1:0-19167 GCA_033117975.1 Parotocinclus spilosoma | reverse complement strand
GTCTGGATGCGCGCCTCTAACACTACAATCTTCTCCGTCAGACTAGCTACAAGCCTACACCTATCACAAACAAAATTAACACTAATGACGGAAGAAGAATAGCTAAACTAAATAGCTGAATAGTTTTGTATGTACACACACACATGACAGGAGACAGGGTAATGGCTAAATTTAGCATGTGGTCTTTCTTTGGGAAACAGGGAACCAGCGCTTCTGTATCAACAAACTTGGTTCCCCACAGCCCCCTAAATGAGGAGTGAGTTGTCTCATTTTTGTGAATAAACAGTGACTATGCATATATTGATAGAAAGTAACTGGCCATGCAGCATAGACACCAGGCACTGCGCCTCCTTCAGATTGTCTTAGAGCTGCCACTGAGCCTGCATTAGGCTGTATTATTATGTGCCATGACACTGTGTTTTATTATTAATTAGGGAGACCCAGGTCGCCACACAATCCTTCTTTTGTTCAAACAGCAGGTAAATATGCCTCCCCCCCAAAAAAAAAATCCAAAACGATATGTAGAATAACATAGAATAACATACTTGCCAACGCAGACAGATTGGAATTCATGCAACTTCTTTTGTTTATTGCAGCAACTTGTCATTCATTATAAATGTAAAATATGAAGAAAGGAACAGCATCAAAGGAGGTTTGTAGAGAGGGACAGCGAAGTAACAGATATTTGGAATGTGGTCTCTGTGCGAACAAAATTAGAAAGCACATATAGCAATGGGGGCGGCACAGTGGCTTAGTGGGTTGCACTGTTGCCTTATAGCAGGAGGTCCAGTTTTGATTCCATGTGTAGCCTAGCGGTTAAGGCACTGGACTTTGGACCTGAAGGTCCTGGGTTCAAATCCGACCTCTGCCAAGCTGCCAGAGTTGGGTCCTTAAGCAAGGCCCTTAACCCACTATTGCTTGAATTGTAAGACTATATCAGTTGTAAGTCGCTCTGGATAAGGGCGTCTGCTAAATGCCGTAAATGTAAATGATTATGTTCAAGTGGCCTTAATGTGTGAATTGACGCCCTGGGCACCGGCTCGCCAGTGACCCTGTCCAAGAGTAACTGATAAAAAAGTGAGTGGACAAAGGAATGTCGAATTTGTAAAGAATTGACTGGCCGCGGTGTAAAAGGAAAATACAATGATCAGAAACCAAGGATGTCAACTAAAGATCTGGAAGTGGCTGAAAAACATGCTCTTTTTAGCATGGTTATTAAATGAGTGCCCATTGCTGTTGTCTCCTTTTTAAATGTTTACCTTTAGATGAGTGGGTCATGTAAAGCATGTGCATTAGTTTCAGAGCATGAACTGCTCAGGTGATTGTCAAGTATAGGTCCTATTAAAATTATGTATGTTCAGTCTGAACAAATTCAGATTTGGTTAGCTAAATGGATTTAGTCCACCTTTGCCTGTTGAACTTAGTGGAAACGTACAGCTTGTATTTTTTTACAGCAACAAAGTCTTAAGCCACCATTAGATTTGGTGTTTTAGCAATGCTATAAGGACAATAACTAACCTATTGTTGACAGCTTTATTCAAACATTTCAAACTTTGATTTGCCATGAAATATTCTATTTTCCACTCACTTTCATTTTAATCTTTGTCAGCTTTAGCACATTTAGCATGTACCCTCGAAAAAGTGTTTTTTTTGTTGCTTTCCTTCCAGTAAGACCATTGCTGAACACAGTCTTGGTTTCTCTGAATTTGGTCCACTTTTGCCTGTTGAACTTAGTGTAATGTAGCTTGATTTTTAGTTTCAGCAGCTTGAGCTGATGGTGGTTTTGGTTTTGGTCTTAGAGCAGATGTTAAAAGTGTGTTACGAGTAATGGTTATGTTGCACTTAGGTTTTCACAGCCCCAATAGCAGAGAGTTGTACAGTGCCGGGAAATTTGTGAGGAAGGAAAAAGTAGTCTGACTTTGTGGAAAAACCAAGGCACAGTTGCCCTCGCTGTAATCCATCAGTCCACTGGAATGCAGTGTTTGTGTTTAAAACTGTTCTACCTCATTCCAGTGATGCTCTAAAGGATTAAGATCTGGGGACTGTAAACGCCAGGGAAAATAAGGCAACTCACTCTCGTTCCTAAGACCAATTCATGACAATACAACTATTGGGGTATGCTGCGTTATCATCCTGCAACAGTCCTTTTGCCATAACGCAATGAACATGGTCACAATGCTTAGGTAAACCTTACTGCCCAAATATCCATCCACAGGTATCAGGGGGGGCCAAGATGTGCCAACAAAACACACCCACACACCAGTAATCCCCACACCATTACTCTGCCAACCTGAACTATTGACACCTGCCAATAAGGATTAATCATCCCCCATCAGCATTGTGCAACAGATACCTGGATTCCTCTGACTAGGCCTTATTTTTCCACTGCTCAGCGGTTTCTCAACCAAATTTCTCAACGTTTTTGGCTCCATTTTGAGAGACAATGAAAAGGTTAAATGCAATATATATGGAAATCTGTGTATAAGAGTTTGTACCTCGAACATGGCAAAACACCTAAGGCTGATATTAAGCTTCAGCAGTGTACGGGGTTTGACCAAATGTGGTCTCCAAGCTTAAACTCTGCATTAACCAGGAGAGTTAACATGGCATGTCCTAAAACAATGACCTACAAACACCAAATGCCTCTCTCTACTGAAATGACACGTGTAGTCCAAAGCAAAAGTAATGATTTTTACGGTAAATTAAACTTATTATGAATAAAACTTTTAACGTGAAAATGATTACTTTTGGGCCATGTGTTCATCATTTTAGCACAAGAGAATACTTGTGACCAGAAGATTCTCCATCACTAATATAATTATTTGGCTGGGTTTATTATATGCATGTCTTTAATTTTATTATTTTGTTTCGTCATTCCTCATTATTTTATAAGATCCATGTTGCTTCTTTTTGACCAAGTTGACCTGGTTGCAGATTTTTTTTTGCTAGATATGGCAACACTGGACAGCCTGGTACTCCTTTTTCATTAATAGTCAAAAGGCTAAAATTCATGATTCACACTGTTTAAGTAAAAATATAAAGTTTTACTTTATTCCTAAACATTTTTTTCTCTATTTGGCATCGATTCAAAACTGGACTAATCAGAATCTGTATTAGAATCTGAATTTATTAAATGTAATGATAAAATGTATCGATAAAGTGTAGTTTACATCTTTTGTCATTTAGTCCACAGCCTAGTCCAGAGCAAATTACAGATAAAGTTTCTCAGAAAGTGCTAAGGTTAAGGGTCTAGCTCCAGGACCCAACAGTGCCAGCTTGACAGAGGTGAGCTAAAGCTGACTTGAATGCAAACATTAACTAACCCTATTGAAAATGCTGAAAACATTTTCTGTTAAGTCTTACTTTTTTTGTAACAAAACTGGCCACGTCCATTGACACCTGCTACTCTAGCCTTAATTGCATTGGGTATTTTGCTTGGTTTGCATAACTACTATCCCAAATTTGGCTCAGACTTGTGAGGGAACGAGGGAGACAGATGCCCTTTTCCTGTCTGTCTGGCACTCTGCATATTGAGAAGCGTTATTCAGGGTTCATTTGAAGTCCTTGTCTCTCGAGGGGAGGGTTCATGATGCATGTGATCCTTTTATTTTGGGTAGACGATGCAGTTGGTGGCATAACTGGGTCATCTTTGAAAACCCCCTCCCTCTGTCATTCCAAAAGCCGGCATGAGGCATCAGTGAACGTCAATTATTGATTATCATCGGAAGTCACTTGATTTCTCCCACAAACTGCTTTGACGTTTCTGTGCGGACAGAATGTTAGGATTCATGTTTGGCTTTTGGGGTTTGTGGAAGTGCGAGTAAATGTGCTGCTACTTTTAGGCAAAGCATATTATAATTGAACATACAGGCTTGTTGCTATTTTGCGTTTGAAGATTGTTACTTGCTTTCCAGAGTTGCTTGTTCTTTGATGCGTGCTGAGAATTTGCCTTGCTGCATTCTGAATCCAATATTACCTTCCACTTTCTAGTTTGGCAGTCAGCGATTCTTTATATCTATCTGACAGGCCTTTGCTTGTGGCAGAATACAGCCTTCATCTAATTTAAGATGCCTTTTTTTTTAAAGTGCTGGTCTTTGATGCTCTGAAAGCAAACTGAGGGTGAGACAGTGTGAGTGTTTTCCATACATGGTTTGGGGGTCACGTTTTCTTCCATTTTGCTTCTTTCATTGTAGACTTTACAGCCTAATAAAAACTGCAGTCATTGGAAAAAGTGCTTGTGATGAGATCCTTTATATTCGAAATGTAAGCTTTGGTTTGTGGTTTACAAAGTCTGGGGCTGCATGGAGAATGTGGCAAGGGTCTGCTTAAGTTGGTCCAAGTCAACATCCTATAATTTAAGATCTGATTAATGGGAACAGTTGTGCCAATATAAGTATTAAACATTGCTGTAGCTGAGTAACAATTTTTAATCCAAGTGTTATAGTGGCATATTGTTTAAAAATATAAACTTTATTCCTTTTATTGTTACAGCAATACTAGGTTTAACTTTGTTGCAGAGATGCTGGCGATATCACTCGTGATGTTAAAAGAAAAGTGACACAAATGGCAGCATTTAATGAACGCTATGCTGCACTATGAGGTGACACTGTTAGCACTAGTATTCTACCTGGGTAAAAGCAACACAAATGGTTTCCACCCAGATATAAACAGTCCCAAATTAGAAAATATTGGGACTGTATTGAAAATACAAACTGAGTGCAGTAAGTAAGAACCCAAGATATTTTGTTTTGCATGATCAGCTTGACTTCATTTGCTAATAAACATCCTTTTCTTCATTCATGCCTGCAATGCGTTCCAAAAAAAGAGAAGATGGAACGGGGAAAGTTAGCTAGTAATGGGGTAAGCAACGAAATAATCGTGAGATTTAAATGGGTCAACGGGGTGAAATTTAATCATGATTTGATACAAAAAGCAGTATACATGACAGTGTTTTAGAGGATTAAAGACTGGGTCTGTCATGATATGGGGTTGTGTCAGTGCCCTTGGCAAAGGTCAGTTACATTTCTGTAATGGCAGCATTAATGCAGAAGAGTACATTAAGATTTTAGAGCAAATAGTGCTGCCTTTAAGATGTTATCTTTTCGAGGGGCGTCCGTGCAGTTTTTCAACAACACAATGAAAAACCACATGCTGCACACATTACAAAGTCATGGCTGCAGTCCTGACCTGTGCCCAATAGAGAATGTAAAAGCAAATCAGGAAATAGAGATGCACAAATTGCACTTTTCTTGGCTGAATCAGAGTTCAGGGTATTTTTTATTGGAATTACTTCTTGGCTAAAAATTATATATGAAAGCATACATCATTTGATTTCAATTAAATATAGTAGGGGCTGTTGGCTTATCCTGTCCGTGTGTGGCATATACATTTAAAACGTTAAGTCATACATCACTACTGTAATGCACTAGAAACACACTTTGTGCATAAATCACAATTAAAAACGTGGACTTTGAGCTTTTATTAGACAGTAAAAAGACACACACAACCAGATGCACATGAAGCCAAAAATAAAAAGAAAGTCAACCCACACGGTAAACGTTGGGTCTGGGGAACAAACTGGCAAGCGACTGAGCATGAACTGTTTGAAGCTTCTCATGGACCTGAACTGAATTTGGAATTAATATTAGTCAAAGCTACATGCGGTGCATGTGTGTGGCTGTTTGTACTGCAAGTGCATTAGAAAACTGGCTGATTCCACTCACCAGCCAATCGATCTGTACGAGACACACTGAGCTGGTTTCTGATTTGGGGTTGTAGCTTAATTTATAAAACATGAAGTCCTTAGAGCATAAATCAATTAGAACATATAGATCATTTAAAAAGACTGCTCCACCCATCTATGCTGCAGACTCAAACCCTACCTTTTCTTTACTGAAATGTACCTTTTATATCTGGATTTAACTCTTGCCTTTTATAGTTTTCATAGATCATAACCTGCTTTGATACATTCTATTTATTAGCACAGTATCGCCTTAGCAAGTATTGAGGAATGTTTATAACGTGTCATTAGAAAGTAATATATAAATAAGAGTCTGGTACTTGACACTTTGTCATCCAAGAAAGGTGATTCATGAGCTGTGCTTAAATGCGCTTTCATGAATTGGAGATTGATTTGTTTGGATGCCATTCCATGCAGCCATTAAAATAAAATTGGGATTTGATACGTTCAACCCTGCCTGTCTGGAAGTTTTGTTGTCAGGTGTTAAACACTCTCAGCATGGCAATGTTGCAATGTTTGGAAGTCTGAATGAAGCTAAGCTGTTGGAAGGAAATCTTCCATGACTGGTTTTAGCACTGCTCTTTAGTCTACCCTTGTTATAAACCACTGCCACTCCAAATCCAATTGCTTTCCATTGTCCAGCCAAGCTGACTCAAGATGAGCTCATTTTTTTTCTGTTCCTCACCCCATTCACTCTCAGTATCATTGCTCAGTGTAATAGGATGTTGTAGTGTGCTGCAGTTGATACTGTGTAGGTGTCAGATAAGAGGAAAGCCCCCAAGCCCCTGCTCTCCAATGCTGATGGGGGTTGCTACTGCGGCTGCTGCCAGGCGTCCGTATCCAATCCAATCACCCTTCATTTGCATATACAGCATTTTGCATGGAGAATTGATTGCAAAAATATTTAAATGGTAACGAAAACACAAGTAAGTTTAAAATAGTTTGTTTACATTAACTTGCATCCAGAAGGAGGTTTAGGAACATCAGAACCAGAACCACCAGGCTGAACGGCTTTTACCCCCCAGTCCAGTTAAACTGGTGTCACACCAGTCTTATCACTCATTACCTAAACAACACGCAGTCTGTCCACTGTCCACTCCCATACATATTCACACAGAGCTCCACAACCTATCTACCTCTGACCATATGTCACTCGCATTGCTAAGAAGCAGTTTGCACATGTACATAATTATAGTGATTGTATTCATTCATTGTATTGTATTAATTGTATTTAATGTCTATCATACTCTTGCACAAGCATCTTATGTCTTGCCTTGCACTTTGTCTTTCTGTAACTGGAGAATTTAGCCTAATAGTGTTTCGTTGTACTGCGCAACCTTGTCTCAGTACAATGACAATTAAGTTGAATTGAATTAAATTAAACTGAATTAAATAAAACAGTTACATAGGATTGCACCAAATATTTTGCTTATTGATTATGGAAGTTTTGGCCAATCTGGTATTCTCCCACTAATTAGTATGTACCAGAATTACCCTCTCATTTGGCCACCTACTTAGCCACCTAATCACCTAATACTGCTAAATAAGCCATGTTGATTGAGAGGCGTTTGTTGGACACTCTAGTTTATTCAAGAACTAATAATACACATAAATACACATTTAGAACAATAAATATTCTAAATTGCGAACTTTCTTGAACAAGCAAAACAGTACAGCGCCCAAAAGGGTTTTTTCATTTGTCCTCCTGTTTGTCCTTTTTGATTATTGATCATAAGTTCTCAATGGGATAGAGATCTGGGACTTTTCCTGGCCATAGACCCCAAATATTGCCAGATGCTGTATTTTTAATCATATAACAACAAAATTAAATCAACCATTTAATTAACGCTCTCTCCTTAATAATGTTTTGTTCACATTATTTTCCAAACAGATGAGAACACATTATCTCTGGGCAGATCCATTTGCTCTATAACTTGTTTATTATTTACAGCCTAATCTATAATAGGTTAATGCATTGACTTTATCTGGCTCTTACTGACACCATTGGTGGGACAAATAAACGCTGGAGCACCATGGTAACATGTTTCATATCAGGATAGAGAATAAATTCTAGAATGCAGAGTAACTATTATAAAACACAGAACAATATACATACGTCTTAGGCCACCTTTCAATATGTTGTTTTAGCAACGGTGTAATGACCATTTCTAACACATTGTTGATAAAGCAAAAATTGAAAGCTTGGATTTGTCACTCCATAACACACATGTATTCTAATAATGAGAAATAATTACATATGGTCATTATATTATTTGTTAAAAAATGTTATAGGTACTCCCAGTTTTATGATGGCCCGACGTTCCAACTTGAAAATGAGACTGAATCCGGTAAGACACATTCAGCAGAAATTTTAAATTGAGATTTTTTCCCCGCAGGCGAGCCATATGCAGTCTGATACACTCTCATTAGAAACACAGCAGTGTGTGACGTAGGGTGTTACTTCGTAGGAGTGATGATTGGTTGCATAATCATTTTTTGTTTCACTTTCAATACGTTTACATGAGATATTTACTACTTTATTATAAAATAAGCTTTATGTTAATGATTTGGCCCAAATATAGTTTATTTGGAGTGTTTTAAGCATGTTTATTCCATGTTTTCTCTAAGCATTCTGTCGATTCGGACCTTAACAGTGTGTGGGATTGGGAGTTGCATGGCGGGAAATGTAGCGAGGAAAATCCAAGATCGAAGTCATGTACAGTATTAAGCATGTGTAATGTATCCTATGCCATGATATTTAAACTATGTTTGTAATAAATTCAACTTATTAATGGATTGTTGGAATTAGCGGGGTGCCATATCATATTCTTCGCGATAATACCGGTACAAAGTAGTATAAGTAATAAAGTAATATAAGCCAAAAATGCCACGAGGTAAAGTACTTTAAAGTATAAAATATATTTTTTTGCAATATTATGCTGTTCAAATATATCGTTCTCGCTTTATCGCCCATCCATAGTCGGAATGTATCCCCTGTCCAGGGACTATCTGTATATCTAATGTAATGGTGGTCTGAGACTTGAGAAAAAACAACTACATCGTTTAATCCAAATACTTATGCGGACCACAGACGATTTAATACAGACCTTGTTTTAACTGGCATTCACAGCATTTAGCACACATTTTTATCCAGGGCAAATAATTATAATTATTTTAAATATATAGTATTTAAATGCTCAAGGGCGTTATAGTGGTAACCAAGCAGATCTGAAGCACTCAACCTTCTGATTAGTAGTCCAAAGCCTTAACCACTGCGATTTTACCTTGCTGTTACATGTGATGCTGCAAAATACGTATTTCTCGATGTTCTTGATCATGCACTAGGTCGTAGCCAGCAAGTCATTTATGCACAGTTACAGTGGTGTGAGACAATACTGTTGCTGGTAAATTGCTATGAAGAGACTCTGGATGACAAACTTAAATTGTAAACAGACTTAATGTTGACTTCTGACTGAACTCGCAATGACGCTGCCATAAAAAGTAACCACTGCAAGGGTAATTGTGAGCTGAGCTGTGAGTTGGTTTTTGAAGTGGCGAATACCACGAGTGTTACTTTTATGTGAAATTGTCTTGTAAACGTGGCACACATGACCTGTATTTCCATGTACCATTTAAGTACATTTATTGTACTGTGCAAAAGGAAATTAGATTAGAGAAACCATTGTTTTTGTAATCCTATACTAACCATATATAAACCTTTCCCAGTCTCTATTAGAATACGACCAGACGATGAATAGACTTTGCTTAGAGTATTAACAAAAACATTTCAACTCTATTTTAGGCCTTTCACAATTATTACATAATCATCTATGTAGGAGAATCACAGTTAATTAAAATAATTACAGTTATGTCGGACTAAAGTAATTTCCCACAGCTGGTAGATTTCTGTAATAAGTAGAATGTGATTTGGATGCACTGGTTTGAGGCAACTAAGTTTTGAATAAAAGAAAGCAGTAAATGCATTCATTGAGACGTAATGAGGATAATTAAAACAAAAGCATTTGAACTTGTAACTTGCTGCTGTAACATGATTAAAGGGAAGCACTGAGTAATGGTGGTGTATTTGTTAGCTGGTTGGTTAAATCCATTTTTTACATGTATAAACTCTTTTTTTTTTTTTTTTTTTTTTTTTAACACACAACTTTTTTTGCTGAGTTTTGGCATGCTTTGCATTTTTCTTTTTGTGTATTTGTAGGTATTCGTGGGAGTTTTTTAACTTTAGGCTTGTACTTGTACTAGTTTCATTCAATGAACTGACAATTAAATTGTTCATTTCAATTATTTGTGTGAAAATCCATCACCGGCTAAAGATTCATGCTTGTGACAGGCCTACTTGCAACTATTATTTTCAAGCTTATAGACATAGACATTTTATTTATATCACCTTATAAATGTAAGGTACGTAGCAATAGCAGCTACGTTGGGATTCCAGTGACCCACCCTTCTACAGTCTGTAGAAGCCAATAAATCACTTTTCCAGAAGGAGAAAAGAGTGAAAAGGATTGAACAAACAACAAATCCAATGGCGGCCTAAGACTTTTGCACAGTACTGTATCTTAGTGGTGTTATGTAGTGCATTTTGTGTGACCACTTTGCATATAAGGGAGAACTGAGCTGGTGACATGATGTAAATCTCACCGTACCTCCAGGCAAACCGACGTTAACATCTTCATACGTCATGCGCAACATTGTGCCTCTATGCTAATTTCTGGACAGTGTGTGTTTCTGCTCGTGTGTCGGTCCCATAGCCCACTGCGCCGCCTCTTCAGCAATCAATAGGCGCCCTCATCGCTCCAGCGTCATCTCCATGGAAACCAGCTCTTTCAGCTGTTGTGATAGGTCCCCTCAAAGATCCTGCCTGCTTTGGATTGGTGGGCAGAGCCCAGCCATCCCACCCCCATTCCCCCTTTTTTAGCATGTACGTACACAAACACGCAGTGGCTTTTTCAGCCACGTACGCTGCTCGAGCTCCGGTCTCTCCGAAATACGTTTGTACCTAATGGCATCTTGCAGAGTGAGGATTATGAAGCGGTGAATCAGCAAAGGACTGGGAGATGCTTCATCTCCTGTTTCTGTTTCCTCGTGAAATAGGACGACTGCAGAAAAAGATGACATAATGCACGTTACAGGTACACTCAAGAGGGAGAGTGGCAGTTGGGAGGAAACCTGCTTTTAAACCAGTGTGTTTAATCTCGCTGGACCTGTACACGTGACCTGGCTGTTTTTGTCATTAGAGCAGCAGGAGCCCTCTTCTAGGAAGGAAAAGAGAAAAGAGCTTCATCTCGTGGACTGAATTTACAGTCAGGGACTAAAAACACAGGTCTCTGTGCTGCAAACACAGCCTAAGCTGGTCTTGGTTGTCTCACGTGAGACTAAAATGAAACCAGAGCAGCGTTTATGAATGACGACCTGCGCTGACTTTTGTTTGCTGTTGGTGTTGCCATGTGGATTTTCTGTTTTCTTGCTTTTTTTTTTTCAATAAAAGACATCAAGCTAAGTTAGTGAACTGATCCTGTCACGTCAACAGCCTTTATGCCAGAATCAGCTTTGATGCTCTTTGCGTTATTCCGATCTGTCCTGTATACTGGACCAATGCAAGACCGGTGGATCTCTCTGAAGTCGGCATCGCACCACTGATCACTGTAATTACTCCTTATTGTGTCTGATATTGAATGACACTCAGACTTTTTTCTCCTGTTGCCTGGCTATTGAATTTACCCCACTTGTCCACATTGACCCACCGCTTTTCTTGACCATGCATGACCTGTGCACCAGACCCGAACCCCCTGAATCCTCAGAGCACTTCTCCGTAACACCAACGAGAGCGATCGAAGCCGAACCTCAGGCCATACTGGAGCAGGAAAAACCTGAAGATGAGAAAGGGACCATGGACACTGTGGGCATGGCAAACATTTGTCCAGTTCCTATGACCAACGGGAATATCAGCATGCTCTCAAAACGTCACCACTCTCTCTGTGAAGGGGATAACAACTGTGAGATGCAAGGTTTCAGCAAGGTAGGTCTAAAGGTCTGTACGGAGTGGTGGGGTAAAGGGTGCAGCACCACAGAGCCTGATTATGACGTTCTACAGTGACCGAATTAGCTTAGTTCAAGCACGGAATGTAAAGTTTGACAGACAAGATGTTGTCCTGCTTTTATAGCCAGTAACTTGTCTTCACACATTTGGTATCTTGTCCCTTACCTGCTGATACAGCTGTATCAGAGATCTTCAGATCCAATTTCTATCGTATTCCAATCCAGCCTCAGATAAAGAGTGCCATTGTCCACCTCGATGATGCAATAAAACTGTAAGAAATTGATCCTCTATCAGGTATATATACAAATCGTGTTGCATATCATTAGGATCAGTAAGAGCAAATATGTTCTTCGCTCTCAGTAACACACAAGCTGTGCTTGGCCTAAATTGTACATTCCTGGGCAAAAAAAATCTGGCAAAAAATGTAAACTAATACTTGTCCAAACAATAAATGATTTCTTAAATTAACAAGAAACACTCCTGAGAACTATTTGACCATTTGCTTGTCACTGCTTGTCGCTGAAGTTAACTGTAGGGGGGAAATCTAGAAACGGAAATCTGCTTACATAGACTATATATTCGAAATACTAATCATGTACTACGTCTACCTAATTAAATTCAATTAGATTCAGTTTCTTGTCATTGAGCAGAGTAAAGGTACACAGTCAACGAAATGCAGTTAGCCTTTAACCAGAAGTGCAAGATACAGTAATTATTTACATAAGGTGCAACAAGTGTTGGAGGTAGAAAAAGACTCAGGATTACAAATGTTCAATGCAGTATGTACAGTGATTTTAAACAGATTTGCGTAGTGCAAGTAATTACCTGTGCAAGTATAGAACATGCATATAAATATGGTGCATCGCGGGTTTTCCAAAAATATTAATGGAAAAAATATAATGCAGATTTTCGCTGTTTCGCGGGTTTTTGCGGAACTCGAACTGCACATGCGTAGTATGTTGTATAGTTCACGTATACATATACATGTATTTGATTAACTTTTACATTATTATAAAAATTACAAAATGTATAAAATTATATAAAAACATTTTATTCTAAAAATAAAGGACTGATTTACATTAAGTACTCAGCGGATGAATACTCACCAAAAACGAGAAGGAACACTAGAGCATCGGCCGCCTGAGTCGCTACTTACCGACATGACGAGTTTTTATCTGCGGTGTTGTGTTGACTGTTTATGAAAGTTTCAATATAGACTGAAATCATTCAAGCCCCACGATGCCCAAACGTTCTGCAAGTTCTACAGCTAAAATAGTGTATAAATACTTACATAAATATAGCGTCCCCACTTCACGGATTTTCATTAACGCGGGTGGTCCTGGAATTTAACCCCCGTCATAAACGAGGAAACACTGTATGTCCATGTACAAAACAGAAGAGTGCAATGTGCAGTATACAGATACAATGTTTATACTATGTACAGTCCTGGATATCCAGAAATAAATAGCGCTGTAAACGTGCAAAAACAATATCGGTTAGTGCGAGGGGGAAGTAATGACAAGTCACTAGTTGCTATGCGACCTAACTGAAAATCTGAAGTGCCCTAAAGCCACTCGGGTGTTGTACTCCTCTGGTCAGATTTTCAAGTATATTGGGGGGAAAGCTGTCTTCATTGTGTACTGCATCCCATCATGCATCGTATCCTCACCAGCACAGTCTGCTCCATATGATTGTGGGTATAGTGGTTGTAATGGGGTGTGTTCTCATCAGAATGAGGCTAATCATTTAGAATGTATAGATAGGTAGGAACTTGTTATTGTACTGCATACTATTTACAGGGGCAGTGTGCAGTACATACTAGTGTAGTATGCAGTACGGTATTGTGCCATTTTGAATGCTGCCATTGTTGTCTTGTACACCAAGATAAAACAATAAGAATGTTTAACATGGGTGTTTTAAAATCTTCCAGAATGTCTTTTGTATTGTTTTAATCTAAAGATTAGTTAGTTGGTTATCTGCCACAGTCCACCAGACTCATGGTATGTCCTGGTTAGAGTCCAGATTTGAACCTTGTGTAGAATATTTAGTCTTAAATTTAACACTTACTAACTGGGAAACATTTGCAACTACTAATCATTTGTTTGTCAAGCCACAGCCATTGAGTGGTACAACACTGATTGAGCAATTTTGGGTTTCCCGCTTTTTTTTCAGGAGGAGTGTAGGCTTATTTTATTATGTTGTATTGGTTATTATGGTTATTTATGTTGAGATTAAGGTCATCATAGGTCTTATAAGTGTGCTCCTGTGCAAAAAATGGGACAAACTCAAAATTGGTCCACTCGATGATGACTTAAAACAGTTATTAAATAGTTGGAAAAAAATGTTTCTTTATGTTTGTTGTGAAATTAAATATTGTCTTTAGGGTTCAAATCTAGACTCAGGTCAAAGCATGAGCCTGATGGACTGTGGCAGTTTGCCAATTAGCATCTAATCTTCAAAGAATAAAAACAAGATATCTTAGATGATTTATAATTCATGGCAATCTTTCTGATTTTATCTTTGTGTACAGAGAGGGAACCATGTACGGAAATACAGTTTCTAGCTTTTCCCCTATAAACAGTTCCACAGTAACGCACAATGACGAGTCTCAGGACTGCATTTTCTTGGATATTACTAATTGTCTGTTGAATGATTTTTCAGTAAAACTGTTTTTAATATTGTAAAATAGATCTTTAGTGGTGATGTATTTGTTCCTTGGAAAAGAGTCAATCCAATATGATTTTCCACATTTTTACTAGATAAACATGCACACTTGACCAGAACCCCATTCGTGAATTAACACAAGAAACAATTTTTGCTCGCTCAGTAACAAAAGTGAGACTCTGCTAGAGTTAGTATTCTTGTTGCTTGACTTATTTTGAATGCCAGCTATAGTGAGGGCTTGGCTAAAATGTAACTGGAAACGCAAAGATGGTTGGTGTGTTTTTACCCATTTTTGGTGGCTATCCAATAACTATTGCTGCAGCCAAAAACGTGTTGGTCTGCTTGAAACCAGTGCATTGTGAAGGAATTCAGTGCAGCTAATAGCAGTTTTGTTTAACATTCTCAGTCAAGAAATCCTACTTTTGCATTTCCAGCCCCAGCATAAGCAAAAGGTCTTTGTATTCAGATTATTTAGCCTTGGTGGTTATGGTTTATTGCTATTATTGTGGAAAATTGAATGTTTATTGTATAGCCTCTAAGTAATCTGACCACAGCTTAAATAATAACAGTCATGGTGGAACTTTTACACAACCTATAACACACTTTTGAGGATTGGCAGCAGTAGCTGTAAGTGAAGGCTAGAAGACTGTGATTACTTCATCGTTTAAGCCTCATGTTTGAAATCCATGCTTGTTAACATGTTACTATTGCTACCACTGAGTCCTAAACTAGTGCTGAGTTTAATGTGGGCCAGTCTGGTAGTGGATGCTCCATTGTAATGCATTTAGCCGTAGCTATTTTTAGATAGCAGCGGTTGACCTCGACCCATATTTCACTGCTGCAGATAATAAAAGGGACAGGGCTGGTTTCATAAAATTCTGCTTAATTATTAATCAATATGGCTCTGCAGTGATTTCCCATGACATGCAGTTGAACATGTTGGAGGTTATTAGAGGGGGCAGGGGGCATAACATCAGGCGCATACAGCGGCCTGACTTAAAGTTGAAATATTTCCCAGTTGAGTTCTTCCTGATCATGTTGCTAGAGGTTTTGATGAATATATTTATGTATGTTGTGTGAGAATTGGATAGATCGGGGTGAGTCGTCAATACTTCACATAGTACATCTGGTGGTGGATGATTCTCAGCTCTGCAGTGAGACGGGAGATGGTGGTGGTAGTAATGGTGGTGTGTTACTGTGTGTGAGGTGCTGGTGTGAATGTCTCAGAGTTGGTCAGCTCTTGCTGTGTCTGATCCACTGATGCACATCAGTGTTACTTCAGTGCTGAGAATCATCCGCCAAGCAAATAGTACCTGTTCTGTGGAGGTTCTGATCACTATAGAGCAGAGACAAGGGGAATAACAAAGCATGTAGAGAAACAGATGGACTACGCTCTGCAATCGTAAAACTAGAAAGCGCTTCTTTATGGAAAGTGGAACTGATAAAATGTGAGTGTAGTGTAGTGAGTGTAGAAAGAAGGTGGACATGTGTTTTTGATTCAGTAAGCATATATTGCATTGTATTATGAGCGAAGGAAGAGAATGTGACTGGGGTGGGGTGGTAGGTGCTAGAAAGCTGGGGTTAGAAAATGTCTCAGCGTCTGGGAGACATCTGAAGCTGGGTCTGGGTACAAACTCCCGTTCAGGCGAGAACCAAACACCACTCAAATCTCACCTCATTAGAAGTACGAACACGAACGAATCAGTGTCTCTAACAGTATGACTTCGTCAACATGGTATGCATCTTGAATCAAGGTGTGGTTTGAAATTTCATTTCTTCATGTGTATCAAATTCCTTTTTGGAATGGTGAGAGAATTCACCTTATAAATGAGTAAAAAGGATCATGCCTGTGACGTTCGGGTGTACACTACAACGCTACACCCCAAAACATAGGTGTGAGCATGAAGTTTCTCTTGCTGCCAGATCAATCTGCACACTTCTCAGAATATTTCTCAGTAGAATGTGGAACACCACTTTAAGGTCAGGCATTGATGCTGGACAATAAACCCTGGCTCACAGAGTTAAATGGCAAATAATTCCTTAAGGACTTTTGTTCTAGAAATGGAGGCATGGTAAAATTCCAGACTGGGAGCCACTGAAATTTTCAGTATAACCTAGCCTGTTAGCAGCAAGTTTGGCTGAAATGTCAACAAACATTAATTAGAAGTGTTGTCCACAAACTTTTTATCCATATAGGCCTAGTTATGGTTATGTTTCCTAAATGTTAGAGCTCATGGAGATGGGGGGCTTGGTGTATAAAAATCTCCAAATCTTCCAATGAATAGTCTAGAAACCGAAGTACATGCATTTCCTCCTCTTTCCTTTGCCATCCAAAGAGTCATATGATCTTTGAACACCAAATATCGAACGTTACTCTCTAACACACAAGAACCTCTGACACACAATGTTCAGCAAGGTAAGCTGTTTATTGGCATGGTGTCTTGTTGATGCTTATTAATGCCAATATTGCAGTCATTTAGCATAGTTACCCTTCTCTGTAGGAGCTAATTGGTAATAGATGTTATATGACCTCTCTTGCTAGTCATACATGGATGTAATTACATTTCAATGTGTATTTTATGCATGGGCAACAAAATTTTAATGATTGGCTTCAAAATTTTGGATGGTTGATGACTTACCACACACACACACACACACACACACACACACACACACACCCCGTGTGCCTGGCGAAGCATAATAATGCATTGGAAGCAGAAATGGATTCTTAAATGGTGCATTAGGGATTCTCATATGCAGAGTTAAAGTGGGCTTGTGCTTTCATCAGTCACCCTCCAAGGACTAATAAGCAGCCATGAGAAGTAATGAGAGGTTTTCAGGAACATGGAAGCGAATCTTGTTTTAATGCAGACAGTAGGACTTGGTTTCAACTATTCAGTTTGAGTTTGGACATTCAGACAAGGTTAAAGGTTAAACTGGAGTCTGCATGTGTATTCAGTGGGAGGGACACGAAATTGTATTTAACCAGTTTCCACAAATTCATTGCTTTACTGTCTGATTTCTCAAAATGCATCAGTCGTTCAACGGCATTAATCATTAATCTCTCATCAAATACACATTGATTATGTGTGCGAGTGGCTATGTTTAGAGCTCCGTGCAAACAATTCTAATTAAATTACTAATTAAAGCTAGTGAAAGCACTGTGCTGTTTGTATTGCTGCTGTGTTTGTTGTAAATGTGACCAGAACAGGATCGGTTATATGAGACTGGTCAGTTATGGACGATCACGCTACAAACCAGCAAATTCCGGTCAACCAAGTATTCCCATCCCATGAACCAAGTATAAAAAGTCTCAAATTGGACCACCGGTTAATGGGACCAGCTGCTTATTCAGACCAAATCCTAAAGTACTGAAACAAATCTTATTATATACGTGCAATATATGTATGTGTATATATATATCTAGAGGGGATATTTAGATGTTAAAATATTATGTAATGCCATTCAGCTGTCAAAATAACACAGAAATCTAAGCTAATACCGATATGGGCATATTTACAGTACCTGAGCTAACACTTTAGCTCAGCAAGTTTTTATGTTTGAATTGCTAAACCTTTTTAGGTGTTAATCTCACTATATTCACACTCTACTATGACATTGGCCTATTACTAAATAGACAAGTTTGCTGTTGTTATAATGCATTATTTAATTTGACCTTTCTAGCTATGCATGTGTTGCACTATTGTGGATTGATAAAGGGAAGAATCGGGGTAATTAAAATCAGTTACTTGTGGAGTAAATTAAATCCATAATGGCTTTGGCTGGAGGTCCAGCTCCTCTTTAGCTTTTTCAGCAGATCAGTTGATAGTGATGCAGCATTTCCTTTACTGTTTGGCACCTTTTAGGAAAATTCCCTTCGCATTCGCCAAACATTTGGACGGAAGCATAAACATTGTGACGTTCCTGAGTGCACTTTTCATCTCCTCAGTGGTACCTTCACTGCCAAAAGTCTACTTAAATGAATGAATCTTACTGGGTTAAAGTTTAAATATTGTACACATGATTTAGCAGTTGTTTCAGTGGCCCAAAAATCTCTTATGCAGCATTAAATTCCAAACTACTTATCCATAAAAATGATCAGACTGATACAAAAGTCAGAAGTTGGAGGTTACATATGAAATAATTAACTGGGATGTTTCCATTGTCATTTCAAAGACTCACTACTCAAATTTATTTGGGTAGCTCCTTAGAGAAAATGCACCTATTATGTGTAGCAGGGACAGGGGAGGGGTAAGCAGTTAAGAGAGGTGGGTTAACCTGAAAGCTTGAAGCGTGTCAGGCAATGATTAAATCTGCTTCAATGTGTTTACCTTCCGACCCCCTTGATTCTATTTGATTTCTTAAAATGTTTCTAGGTACTTGTAATTTGTGTTGGGCTTTTTCCTTTGTTTTGTTTGCCACTGATATTCAATTCAATTCAATTTTATTTGTATAGTGCTTTTTACAATAGACATTGTCACAAAGCAGCTTTACATTGTTAAAAAAAACAAGTGTAACAATTGAATTATATTTGTCCCTATTTGTCCCTAATGAGCAAGCCATAGGTGACAGTGGAAAGGAAAAACTCCCTGAGATTAAAGGAAGAAACCTTGAGAGGAACCAGACTGAGAAGGGAAACCCATCCTCTTTTGGGCAATAATCATAATTAACATTATATAATAAGCATTTAAATGTATTAAGTCTA
>JAVSBV010120976.1:0-19177 GCA_033117975.1 Parotocinclus spilosoma | reverse complement strand
ACACACACACACACACACACACACACACACACACACACACACACACACACACACACACACACACACACACTAAGGGCCACTTTTTCCAAACGCACATGTCCTTGGACTATGTAAGGAAACCGGAGTACCCAGAGTAAACACACGCAGACACAGGGAGGACATGCAGACCCCACACAGAAATGACCCAGGCCGCTCCACACTGGGATTGAACCCGGCACTTTCTTGCTGTGAGGCAATGGTGCTACCCCACCGAGCCCGAATCCCCCCCCCAATCCCCCATGCGTGCCGCCCAGTTCTCAAATTCGATTTCCTCAAAGACTGAACGCAACAAATCTGGATCTTATTATGTCAAATTAATATGTACAAAAATACCGAATTCTTTCAGACAGTTAAGGATTTGAATTTTGGTTTCAGTTGTAATATGGTTTACATTTTATTTTAACCACATACATTCGAGAGAAAAATTCAAACAGGTTGAATTGTTTCTGGCGTACCTAATCATTTGCTTAATATTCCCACCCAAGTGAGAATAGCCACACATATCTGGATTTAATTTTGGCTAATGAATATTTATCTGGATAGGGAATGGTGTCAGACAGGAAGGACTTTTATTTGAATAACGTACGTTGGGAGAAGCAAATTCCGAGAAGTGTAAATGATTCTTTAAAGCTGTTAAAACTGTGATCAAAAACCAATGTGGATTGAATAATGGCAGTTGAATATGTATGTGAATATGGAACGCTGCCAGGCAGAAACACATTTTACATAAACCATATACACTGGAAATGAATTCTAAGTCAGTTATTTAAAGCTGCTCTGCCCAATAACTCGTTATAATCAACCGAGACATCAGCAAATTCGGATATCATTTCTGCAAATGAATAAGTATGTGGATTACGGTCAGTCAGGAGAAAACTGTATTAAAAACCATTAAAAATGTTGAGAAAAATATTTATTATATTAATATAAAATATATATATATATATATATATTAATATTATTTCAGTAAACTAATAATTTAATACTGTATTTTTCTAACAATACTGCCAATAATTCTAATCATTTTGCTCCAGTATATGAAACAGGATGAGTAAAAATGTTGGTATCAATTGACTGGTAATCCGGTATAATCAACTAATTAAGATGAACCAGTTTTAATTGGATCTGGATATGGACACACAATTATGTGAGCTAATTAAGCAACATATATTGGGTGCAGTCCGTTCCAACAAGTTCTGTTATTTCTGTAAGACAGAATAATATTATAATTATAATAATAGTCATTTACCATTATCAACTAATTAAGGAGGGGTGGGGGTAGGTTTATGGTTACCGCATGGTGTCGGACAGAGACTTTAATTTCACTTCAATATTTTGTGAGTAATGCCTTTCAACAAGTTTTTGAAACTGTTATTGCCTCACAGCAAGAAGGTCCGGGGTTCAATCCCAGGGCGGAGCGGCCTGGGTCCTTTCTGTGTGGAGTCTGCATGTCCTCACCATGTCTGTGTGGGTTTACTCTGGGTACTCCGGTTTCCTTGTACAGTCCAAATGAAATGCATGTTAGGTTAATTGGTGTCTCTAAAGTGGCCCTTAGTGTGTGACTGTATGTGTGTGCCGTACGATGGATGGATGCCCCGTCTAGGGTTGTTCCTGCCCTTGCGCCCAGAATTGCCGGATGGGTGCCGCGACCCTGTGTGAAGTAAGCAGAGGATGAATAATATCTATGCTTCTGTGTATGGAATAGATGGAGTGCAATGTAATACCTTGTGTGGATAGTGAATGGTGTCAGACAGGATGGAGATTAAATGGGAAAAGAGGCTGAGTGCGACTGAATTCCGTCATTATAATTACTGGTGTCAGACAGATTTTTGTTGTCATATATTTATACACGATATATTTAATAACCGTAAACAGGAGAAAACGAATTGTAAAAAATATTGTTTCTTTTAAACTGTTGTAACTGGTAATTCAACAAAGTGGTGAGATGACCACAACGGATCTGGATTGAATTATGGCAAATGAATATGTATGTTTTTATAAAATAGTGTCAGACTGGAAGGAATGCAGCGAATCACCTGGTTTACATTTTCCTAAATGGAAACTGTTGTGACTCTGCTTAAGATCACATGTAATAATGAATATGTATGTGGATATCGAAAGGTGTCAGAAAGGAAGAAGTTTTCCTTTGAGATAAATTAATTCTTTCCGTGATGCCCTAATGATTCGAATTTGGTTCATAATACCAAATTACCAGTTACAACGTTACAATTTCTTCTGATTATCATATGAAACCATTGTTTAGAATTAAGTCGTCTGAATGTGCATGTGGATACCGAATGGTGTCAGACAGGACTGAATTTCACTAAACCTTGTTAAGTGTTTCTTTAAAGCGTTGTAACTGTTATTTCAATATTAAAAACCAGATTCTTATAAATATTAAGGATATTGGAATTGGGTTAAGCTTTATGAGCTAAGCAAATATACAGACCACAGTTTGTCAACATTTTCATATTAATCGATATTGATTTCTTTTTAGTAACCCAGATTTATGGGGTCCTGCTTTCCGGAAAAAAAAAACAAATTCCAAAAAACTCTTTCTGACAGTAAATAAAACAGCGCCAGAGTCTGGAACCTTGCCAGGAATCCTGCATACTGAACAGAAAACAGAGGTTTTTGTAATACATGCCCTGATTTGAACGTGAACAAACCATTGTTCCTTGTCATTTCTGTTGAAAGCATGGAGCACAGCTACGAAGCAGAACCAAAAAGCAGATGTTTGGAAGGAGCGCTAAGGTTTCGGGGCTATAGAGCTGCCCACAAAAATGCGTAAATGGAAGTTCAGTAGTGAGCGAGACCAATGATTGGTCTGTTTTCATAGCTGTGAGGCCAGAGGCATTAGCAGCTAATTACCTGTTTTTGTAGGAAATGCATCTAGCGGTATAAAAAAATAAATAATGCCAAAATAAGCAAACATTAATAAGGCCAGAACAGGAACAATCCACGCCGAGTCGGACGGTGGTATCCACTCAGTGTCTGTATGCTAAAGAAAAGGCGTTAGCATTACTGCAAACACTGATCGAACGACAACAAAAAAACACGCTCGTGTCTTCGTGCGCTGCATTCTTTCATGCTTATCCATAGCTCATGGTTCTATTTAACTCTTTTCTTTAAAAAAAAAAAAAAGTAAGCATTTCAATTATGCATTTGATAATCTAGTTTGCAAGCCTGTTTCAGTACACTGTGTTCATCTGCCAAGTCTGTTCGATATGTGCTCTGTTGGACCAAAGTTTTGCATCAGTTTCATGGTATTCAGGATGTCTTTGCAGAACATAACACTAAGAAAACACAAAAGACACGCAAGGCACAAATCATAATTCAATAAGAAAGTTTGGTTTGTCATTGGAGTGGATCGTGAACGATGATTTATGCCGTGCGCGCTTCTGGTGCCATCTAACGGCCGAACAGAGGTACTACACTTACAGCACTGAATCAACCTCATTTTAGTTCAGACACTTTTTAAGTTTTGAGGCACGTGATCAAGAGCATGCCTTTTATTGCAGGTGCAGTCAACGCACGTGAGCAAAGGAATCACATTTTCATGGATTTTAGTTTAGGGAATATATTTATAGGAAAAATAAAATCACGTTTTCATGGATTTTAGTTAAGGGAATATGTTTATAGTTATATTAAGGATGCCAGATTTTCATGTCCAAGGTTGTTCCTGTCTTGCACCCTGTGGTGCCTTTCTCGGTGGGTAGTACCCCTGCCTCACAGCAAGAAGGTCCCGGGTTCAATCCCAGGGTGGAGCGGTCTGAGCTCTTTCTGTGTGTAGTCTGCATGTCCTCCCCATGTCTGCATGGGTTTACTCTGGGTACTCTGGTTTCCTCCTACAGTCCAAAAGACATGCGGTAGGTTAATTGGTGTCTCTAAAGTGGCCTTTAGTGTGTGTGTGTGTGTGTGTGTGTGTGTGCCTACGATGGATTGGCGTGCCGTCTAGGGTTGTTCCTGCCCTTGTGCCCAGAGTTGCCAGGTGGGCACCGACCGGCTGGCCTGCGACCCCGTGTGGATTAATCAGAAGATAATGAATGGATTGGGGGGGGAGGCGGGTTACGATTAGTTAATACCACTATGTTTGTTTAGAATTATGCTTCATGTTTAATGATTTGGTTTCTCAGTCTTTTGGATTCCGTGGTCAGTATTGGGTTTTCTACTGAAGATCTAGGGTTAGTGATCAATGTCGGGTCGCCACGGCGTTAGATACTAAATAAGGGACTTGTTCTGGACACAGTAACTAAGCAGTGGTGTGTTCATCCACCTGTGAGAAACAGAATGAGGCCCTGGACTGGTGGAGATCTCCTCAACAACAAGCTCATTAATGCAAACACTGGGTTACTATGGAACCAAAGGGACAATGCACGGACTGCGCACTATAGTCACTGATCAACATGGACCAAGAGTCAGCAGCAGCAGATAAAAGATTCCAGTTTCTGGAGAATTATGTCCTTAAGACACTCAAGCTGAAACACGACCGGTGGCAGAAATGTTTGGCCGCGGAAGAGCAGCGCCAAACAATCCAGGACTTTCTGGAGAAATCGGACCACATAGCGCTCGCGATCTACGTGAATTCCGCCGGACAGTTGGTACCTACGAAGGGATTCGAGGGCTTTACAAAAAGCAAAGCTGTTTACTTTATTAAACGCAGACGGACTGCTTTGTTTGCGGACAATATGAAGGAGAACATGACCTACGGAGACATGTCTCACTCGCCTCTGGACCAGCTAGCAGCTTTAGTAGAAGAGGTAAGCAGAAGTGCGTATTTTACGGATTCTACGTAACGCGACCGTTTTAAATCCCGATTCGATCTGTGCTCCCTTTAGAAGTGCACTGCGTAGGGCGTGAAAGTGAATGTCTGGACGCACTACATAGTTCACTTTGTGATCGTGGAGAAGGGATTTAGAATGTAAGTCGCGGTGGGGCAGGAATAAAGCCACTCGGGGGTTTATCGGCAATAAAAGAGTTTATGAAATTCATTTAGCCGGCGATTTTGATGTTTAATTATGTTTTTCAGGTTAATAAATAAACATTAGTAGCATTTCCTGATTATTGAAATATAATAATTATGTAATGATATATGCACTCACTGTGCACTCTAATATTACTCGTTGGTACCACCCTTTTGTAGCAAATCCGCCTCAAGGTTCAACATATTGAGCAGTCTAAGTTGCTTTTCTTCTCACCACGATTGTACAGCATGGTTATCTGAGTTAATGTAGCCCATTCTTAATTGTTTTCTTTTCAACTACTAGGGTCAAAATCACAGAGATCACATATTTTCCCCATTTTCATGGTTGATGTTAACATTAACTGAAGCTGCTTTCTGGTGTCTGCTTCGGCACCTGAAATATATACTATATTATTATTATTATTATCATTATTATTATTATTATTATTATTATTATTATTATGCATTATTTTTACTCCCAATAAGGTTGTAGGTCCATTGTTGCTCAACAACCAAAACCACTGCCAGTGGCCCCAGGTCATGTCCCAGGACCTAATGAGACACGTGCACACCCTAAAATCCGACGTGTACGTGATCTCTGGACAAGTCAAAGGCAAAACCCTTCTTCCTCTGCCACCGGGGTCAGAGAGGATTGAACAAGTAGCATCCGAAAGAGAAAAGGGGTAAGAAAAGTTCATTAAAGCACATTCTTTCCTGAGATATGACTAGGATTGAGGTTTGGTGAAGCTTCTTACTGTAAGTCGTTAGAAATCAACTAATTAGTAAAAACAGATAAGTGAACAATGAAACATTTTAGAAGGATGGCTGGATTGGTCACGTTCTGACACGTTCTGACTGTGTTTGATCGTCACGTTTTCAGTTTGACATTTTCCATAACCGTTTTGCCAATTATTCTGGATGGGACTTCATAAATCTGGTTCCCCAGACCAATATTAACCTTGATCCAGGATTAAAGGGAGATATTTATTGATACATCGTTTATACGTTCATTAAATCCAAGACTAGGTCTGCAGAAAACAGCCTGTACTGTTACCCTGAACAATATTTCTCTCGGGCCCAGACCTGCGTAAGCAGAACGTTTTTGAGACCCGACTGTGTTCTGCTGTCGAGAAGCACGTGTTTTTTTTTGTCTTGTGTTCTGTGATTTCAGTACAATTATCTTTGTCGAGAACTAGCACGAGTTCTGACAGATCGTACATTTAGGGCTGTATTAAAAGAACAACCTGCTCTGCCTCGAAGGTTTTTAGTCGACAAGCTTTCATTTTTCTTCCGCCTGAATAAATAGAAGTGATATTCTGTATCAGAACGCAAACAAACCCAGGCCTGTTTTTGTTCCCCTGATGCCTCAGGGGTGAGGTGGTGGATAAGGGGATCATCCACTCGATTGAATCTGTGGTGATTGAATGGAGTCATCAGATTCACGAGGTCCTCAAGAGAGACTCCTCCGAGTTGTTGATGGAGGGCAAAAACCCCACGCCTCGTGTCGAGCTGGACTTTTGGAAGAACAGGTCGGTGCGGCGCCCGCTTATTACTTTAAGCGTCTTAATGGAAACTCTTAACCTTGTTTCACCGTTCGTTTTGATTTATCGCCAGATACGCTGACCTGGAGTGCATACACGACCAATTTAATTCGGCGAAAGTGACGGGAATGGCCGAGCTTCTGGATGCAGTGGAGAGCAGTTACTATCCTGCTTTTAAGAACATGCAGTTGGATGTCAGTGGAGGTAAAGATTTGTATGCAGCTGGCTCTTGGCGGGGTCAGTATTTAATATTCTGGGCAGTCTTTACTCAGACATGACTTATAATTGATATATCATTACATGGTCCAGTTTAAGCTGCTGGAAACTCCGGCTCTTGCTCAATCATCCAATAATGGAGTCTTAACTGGTGTCCAATACTGACTAACTGATAAGGCATCACTACCCAGGAGGGCTTAGTGGAGAGGCCAGGTCAGGGTTGAACTCCCTATTTGGGCACTCTTGGATCCTAGGTTTAGGTGCAGGCAGGGGGAATCTCCACTCAGGGTCAATTTCCATGTAAGACTTGCCACTTTCCAGGGAAAAAGAGTGGCCACAAAAAGGCTGAGACACAATGGGAAGTTTTCACCTGGCAAACACTCACAAAGCGTGAAAGGTTATTTATATACAAGCAGAAACTTGATTTTCTGTTTGACCCATTGAGTTGGAAACGACTTTCACACCTTTATGGAATGGATACCACTTTCTTTGTATATTCCGTCACCGGTGGCGCTTCAAATCTCTGCGGTGTTACTAGGGCTCCATCTTTGGGTGGGTTTTTGGGTAAATGACCGTGGAACCCAGAAATTCAGACTTAATTGGTTCCAGAAAGCCCTTCGATCTCCGCTTGGTCAAAATCGGAATCAAATTTCCCCGTAAGAGGTGATGCAAATAGGATTAATCTGTTGTCGAACCCAGATTATTACGCATATATTTAAGGAAAACTATGAATAAAGACTTCAAAGCAGTAAATAAATAAAGACAGCCTATAATTGAAATATAAAGACGTGAATATACTTTATATTTTATTGCCACTGAGGAGAACTGAGCAGTTTCAGCACATCTTAGGACGCCCGGCATCACAGGGGGTCCGCACGTCCAAATTGTCAAAATGCATTTTGTACGGTAAATGCAAACTTAAATTGGGACACCCACTGAAACAAAATATGTATCTAAAATGACTGACGAATATATTTTCACTCAAAAAGAGATGAGAAAAGAAAAGAAAAAAGGAACCAAAAAGGAGAAAAGGATAAAGGCTATACTTGTAATTTTTTGCCGATGCCACTTAGTGACGAGGGGCTGTGGGGCCCCAGCTTTTTATAGATACTCCTAATGGGGCTTTAATGAAAAAGGGCTGAGAACCACTGGCCTAGAGCCTGAGTCATCGCTGAGCCATTGATCACTTTGGTGGCAGTCAGGATCTTGGATGTCCTTGAAATTGGGACGTGGCTCAAGGCCTGAATGTTGCCTACGCATCCTGACTGCAAACCCGTCTCTAAACACAACCCTTGCCATTTTATTAAACCTGTGTTCCTCTTCTTAAGCTCTTAAGGAGGCAAAGGACATCAGTACCTACCTGAAACCTCTAGAGCGGCTCGTCGACGATGTGGAGAACACGGATTTCAGCGAGGTGAAAGAACAGCTCGCTCCTCTCATGCACACGGTGTGTTTGGTGTGGGCCAACTCGAAATACTACAACACTCCAGCCAGAGTCATAGTGCTCCTGAGAGAGATCTGCAACCTCCTCATTCAGCAGGTATACCGTCTGATGGTGTGGAGAGCAACGCTAAAGGTTTGGACCATTTTTGGTTAGAAAACGTAAATCTGTGTCTGAAATGTTTTGGAGGCTCGAAGCTATGTCGTCCCGGAGGAAATTCTGAAAGGTGATGTGTTGGAGAGTCTTGGACGTGTACAGGGCACGCTGGACGTGCTTACACATTTTAAGAACATCTTTGAGGACAGAAGAACCAGCCTGACTCAGTACCGAAGGAACGGGATGGAGGTTAAACCCTGGGACTTCTCTCCTCAAATGGTGTTTGCTGGGCTGGACCGTTTCCTGAAGCGACTGAGAGCCATTGAGGTGAGTGGGGTTTGTGTGTCAACCGATACCAATGTGGTGAATGATGTGGCTTGTGTCCCAATATTTCTGGCTGCATGTTGGATTGCGCCCCTGTACTTTTGGTCACGTGTGGGGTTTTGTGTCCCAATACTTTTGGTCACATGTGGGTTTTGTGTCCCAATACTTTTGGCCACATTTGGGCTTTTGTGTCATAAATACTTTTGGTCACATTTGGGTTTTTGTGTCCCAATACCTTTGGTCACATGTGGGGTTTTGTGCTTCAATACTTTTGGCCACATTTGTGTTTTTGTGTCCCAATATTTATAGTCACATGTGGGTTTTTGTGTCCCAATACTTTTGGTCACATGTGGGTTTTTGTGTCCCAATACTTTTGGTCACATGTGGGTTTTTGTGTCATAAATACTTTTGGCCACATTTGTGTTTTTGTGTCCCAATATTTATGGTCACATGTGGGTTTTTGTGTCCTAATACTTTTGGTCACATGTGGGTTTTTGTGTCCCAAATTTTTTTTTTCACATGTGGGTTTTTGTGTCATAAATACTTTTGGACACTTTTGGGTTTTTGTGTCATAAATACTTTTGGTCACGTGGGTTTTTGTGTCATAAATACTTTTGGTCATGTGGGGTTTTGTTGCAATATTTTTGGCTGCATGAGGATTTGTGTCCCAATACTTTTCGACCACATTTGTGTTTTTGTGTCCCTGTACTTTTGGTCACACATGGTTTTTTGTGTTCTAATAGTTTTATGTCAGTAAGTAAGTAATAGTAAGTAAAAGTTTTATGTTATATAACAGTAAGTTAATTCATGACCCTCCAAGCTGATTCAGTTGATTTTGTGGACAGACGCTGCTTCTGACCGTGGTGGACATGATGAAACTAGAGAAGCTGGAGTTTGGAAGTGTTCGTGGGCGAGTTCTCAGTCAGCAGGTTCTCTGGCTGTATGAGGAGTTCCTGGAAAAATACAAAACCTTTACAGAGACGACGCATGACTGCCTCGACGTTTTTAACTCGGTAAGTAGATAATCGCCCCACACCACCATGTCTGAGAGTCCATGTTCTCTTACTAACCAAAGCTCTTTTCCAGGAGTTTGAGGCTGATTTGGCCGAGTTTAACTGTAAGTTGGAGGATACAGATCGACGTCTCGGTGCCATTTTTTGTCACGCATTTGATGACGTGTCTGGCCTTGAGCAGGCTTTTAAGGTGAGCCTTGTACCAGAAAAAAACTCTTATTTAAAGTGCTCAGTACTTTTGGTCACATGTGGGTTTGAGTCCCAATAGTTTTAGCCTATTTGGGGTTTGTGTCCCAATACTTTTGGTCACAGATGCGTTTGTGTCCCAATAGTTTTGGCTTATTTTGGGTTTGTGTCCCAGTACTTTTGGTCACAGATGCGTTTGTGTCCCAATAGTTTTGACCTATTTTGGGTTTGTGTCCCAGTACTTTTTGTAACATGTGGGTTTGTGTCCCAATAGTTTTGGCCTATTTTGGGTTTGAGTCCCAGTACTTTTGGTCACATGTGGGCTTGTGTCCCAATAGTTTTGGCCTATTTTGGGTTTGAGTCCCAGTTCTTTTGGTCAAAGATGGGTGTGTGTCCCAATAGTTTTGGCCTATTTTGAGTTTATGTCCCAGTACTTTTGTCCACATGTGGGTTTGTGTCCCAATAGTTTTGGCCTATTTTGGGTTTATGTCCCAGTACTTTTGGTTACATGGGTTACCATGAACAAAAACACCCAGTTATCAACTAAACCGAAGTGAACCTTAAATGAAAAACACAATTGTACTCTGCATTAAAGGGTTTATTGGGATTTGATGTCATTTTGTCTGTAACCTGTTTCTTCGGCAGGTTCTGGACATGTTTGGCAGTCTTCTGGAACGTCCTCTGATAGCAGCCGATGCTCAGAAGAGATTCCCTGTACTGATCAAACTGTTCGACCTGGAGCTGGACTGCTGCAGAGAACTTTATAAGAAACACAGATGGACAGAGGAGCAGCTGGGTGAGTCGAAACCTCTGCTCACAAAAAGCAGATAAAAATGAGATGCAAATGTCAAAGAATGTCAAACTGGACCAGAGTGCCCCCACATTGACTGCTCGGTAGGGTGTACGGTCACCCAAGAGTGTCAAAACACACTGACACACTGACAATGATGGCACATGGACAGGATCAGATAATCCAGCAGTTCTTCTGGGCTCCTCGTCATATTTACATTTGACATTTCTGTCATTTAGCAGACCCCTTATCCAGAGCGACTTATAATTAATACAGTCTTACAATCCAAGCAATTGTGGGTTTAGGGCCTTGTTCAGGGACCCAACAGTGGCAGAGGTGGGATTTGAACTCTGGACCTTCTGGTCCATAGTCCAGTACCTTAACCACTTTATAAATTTTTTAATATCCCCTCCTTTTGGGAGTGTGTATTTAATGTTTCAGGTTATTTTGTTCCTCCAAACATGTCTTATGATGTGGAACAGTATGGGGTCGTCCTTGTTCCTTATTTAGTTTCTAAATTCCCCACCCATTCTCTATTGGGTACAGGTCAGGACTGCAGAGGGTCCAGTCCAGTACCCGTACCAGTACAGTCATTAAAATGCCTCGAGACCGCAGAGTTTCCAGACAACTAAATCGCTGTTATGACCCATAATGCTCACTAGATGGCGTTTCTTTCCCTTTGCAAATCCAGTACATTGGCTATGGTCATTGGTTATAGAACGCACGTTCTCCCTTTTATCATTCATTTCAAAGTGCAAACAAACCAAAAGTAATGATGATACCAAGATGACATTTTTGCACCCCAATGAAACCCCTAGGTTTGAATTGCTGTTGTTGTTTAAAATACAACACTGTGTGCAAAGAATCTAAACCACACATTACGCTTAACGATTCTTCGTTTCCTGATTTCTGCTCTGATTATGAGTCGTTTTGATATAACATCTTTTGTTCCTGTCGCTCTAGGTTACACCTCGGTCAACAAGAACATGCCTGTGGTAGCGGGTGGACTGAGATGGTCGCTGGAGCTTCAGGAGCGCATCCAGACCCCTTATAACAACTTCCGCTACATCAATTATCCGTCAGTGTTGTTGGGAATATTTCATGGTTATTATAAGTTCTACATTCTAATATCATTTGCTCTGGATGTAGATGCTTGGAGTCGGCAGAAGGACAGAAGGTCGTGCAGAAATATGAGGAAATGATGCTGCTTCTCAAACGGTGAGTCATCGTGAACTACCTAATGCAAGGGAAGGGATTTTTTAAAATGTTTATTAGAGCGTTTTAATGTTAAGGCCAGACTTTTTTAATTGCTTGTTCCTCGGATGTCCCTACTTAAAAATCTACTGAGGAGGGAGGAAAAAAAATAAAAAATAAATTTATTTTTCAGGACTTTTCTATTTCTCCAGGACTATATGGAACCAATTTAAGGAAGGAGGAATAATAAAAAAATATATATTCAAATATAAAATGTATTCAACCTACAATTAAATTAAAGTGAATTTGAAAAAAAATTAAATGAACAGAAGAATACAGTTGGCTCTCCAGCAGAGGGCGGAAAAAGCTAAAAAATAAATATATATATTTTTTTCCTTTCAACCATTGGTAGTGCGGCGGATCCGATTTTGTTTTTGTATTCTTCAAATATGATCGTGGGCGGATCCGCGAAACAAGCAATAAAAAAAAGTCTGGCCTTAAGTGTTAATCTATGGGCGGGGTGGGCGATATGGCCCTAAAATCATATCACGATATTTAAGGTTATATTTATTACGATATTTTGGGGATAACGGTATATTTGGCGATATATTTCAACAACATACAATTGCAACAAAATCGATTTTAATTTGAATTTAAAATACCTGACCTCGAGGCATTTTGGGCTTTCCTCGTGCTCAGCTGCTCCTGCTTGAGGTGGTGAAACATCTTTTGCGTAGTTTCTGTATCACCGTAGTTTGTTGTACATCTGATATTTTGTACCAAAACCACCTAACCACCGAAGTCGCTCCCTTTTTCGGCATAATCTTCACCTCCACACAACCCACTTTCCGCCATATCTGTTGCTCTGCATGTGAGTCACGTAATGGAAACACTCCATACTCTGCGTAAATGCATTACATCATTACATAAATATCACGATATAACCGATTTTATATCGTCTAAAAAAAAATATACCGGTATGATGGTGAACGATACAATATGGCACACCCCTAGTGTCCAGTCTAGGACCACATAATCACTCTTATTATTTTGGTGATCTAATCCTCAAGTCTAAAGTTTAGATCACGTAATAATCCCGTACGTCCCGAGGCCTGTTTGTAACAATATTCGTATTCCGAGCATGATTCTCGAGCGTGATTGATTTGCTCATAAGCCAGTATTTATAGATTATAACCTAGCATTCTCAGTTTCTCCACTGCCTCGCTTGAAAAAACAGGAGCCCATTTCCGCACACAGGCCGATCTCTGCGTGCAGCCCAGATTTCTCACGCAGATGTCCCACTTAGTATGTACATGCTGCGTGTTTATGTACGTGCGCATTTTTCCGTGGATTAAAGCCAAGTGATGAATGGCCTAGCGGCGAGAACCCGATGGTAATCGCGGGCATTACGCAAGCAATCAAGTTAGGCCTATTAAGGGCATCTCTAGTTATTACTTCTTGACACGGCACCTTATGATTTATGTTCACCGCAGAGCTATTTGATTTCTCGGGACTCTGGGCTGCGACTGCAATTAAGCTTACATCCACCATGCAGCATTCCAATGCAGGCCTGGAGAGCAGGGGGCCTCACAATAAGCTCAGAATGGGATTACTTTACCAGTAGGGACCAGCTCGCCCATTGTGACTCTTGATAAATGGGTCTTGTTCTAATCTCCATGTGAGGATGCCACCAGGGTCTCCAGACGGTTCCTGTCTGGTTGAGCCCAATCTTCTTCTGACTGGATCTGTAATTCAGCTTGAGATTGTGTGCTCGCTCTAGCGGCTCCCTGTGGCTGGCCGTGTCAGATTTAAGGGCTTCAGTCCCTTTCAGGCTTTCTGTGTGGAGTTTGCATGTTCTCCCTGTGACTGTGCAAGACTTTGTGTGTGTGTGCCCTATGATAGCTTGGTGCCCCTGCCCTTGCGCCCAGAGTTGCCGAATTGGCACCAGCTGGCTCGCGGCCCACATTAGAGAACGATTTGGTCGCAGGCTCAATCCGAAGGCGAGTGCCGTAGATAATCGCAGTCGTGATTCCCCCCAATATTCGCAATATGCAGCAGACTATTTTTTTTTCTTTGCTTCCGCAGTTTTTTACAATAAAATACATTAAAAAGCTGATAATACTGACTGTAGTGCCGTTCCTTGGTCGTGCTTTTTAACCAATCAGAACTGAGTGTTGTGTAAACAGGTTTCTAGCATGAGCAGCATTTTGCCCTGTGTATTAATAATAATTTGCCATTTGCTTGTTTATATATTTTAGTTACTCCTCTAAGCTTTACAACCGATGGACTGAATCAGTAGGTGAGAAATCCCAGTACAACCTCAAACAGCCTTTGATTTCCCGAGACGCAACAACCAGACTCATTTCTGTCAACTTCAGCCCTCAGGTAAGTCCGACGAGGCTGTCCCGTGCTGTCGTTGTCTCTATTTACTATTAGGTTTCTCCGAATATCATCTGCGATTCAGAAGTAAAAGTGTTGTAAAGTGCAAAAGTCTTAGGCCTCCCTTAGCAATACTATAATGACCTTATATACCCTATTGGACCCTAAAATGTCAAACTTGGATTTGACCTGCTGTGCTACGTTTTTCCACTGATCTTCATTCCAGTCTGTTGGGACTGTGTAGGCGTAGTGCGTAAGACTGGACTATGGACCAGAAGGTCCAGGGTTCAAATCCCACCTCTGCCAATTTGCCACAGTTGGGTCCTTGAGCAGGACCCTTTATCCATAATTGATTGTTAGACTGTATCAATTGTAAGTCGCTCTGGATAAGGGCGTCTGCTAAATAACATAAATGTCTATGCCTTAGTCTTAGCCTTAGCCTTTTTGACCTGTTTCCCTTCTGGAAAAGTGGTTTCTTGGCTGCTACCCTTCCGAACAGACCATTGCTGATCAAGCTTCTTCAGAATGGGATCAACTTGAGATCCTGATGAAACTCCTAGATGCTGCTATTGCTCCATATAAGAGGAGAACCCACTAAATATTTGCCTCTGTAACCTATAGGAGCTTTTTGTGATCAGTTTTTGATGCTGAATACACATTGTGTGCATGTTCTGATTGCATTAGAGTAAATAGACTTATAAATCATATACACTGCTCACAAAAATGGATCTAATCATTTTGTCAGTATTATATATGGTCATTGGACCATTGCTAAACAATGCTAGATCGAATGGAGGTCGAAGTCATTTAAACAGAATTGAAAAGCCGTTCGATTTAATCTAACACATTCGTGTCGTTTTCTGCCTCTAGCCATTTGTAATATGTTTATTTTGGAGTTTGGGATAAAGCCTCGTTACATCAGTTTGTAGATTTTAAATTCTGTGCGTTTTCAGGATGCCCACAGGGTCCTTTTGTAAGACTCATTTTTCAGCCGTTATACAAATTCACAAACTGTCGTTGTTTTTGCTCAGAGGACACCAGCATACCTTCTGCTATCCCTCCATTAATCAATGTTTTTGACGAGCCCATCGCTCCTACCTGTCAGCGACCATGTTTGCATCCAACTCTGTTTATAGATTGTTTGTTTCTTAAAGCAGCCCTGAAAGAAAAATGTAATTAACTCCTCTTACATGGCTTGCTGTCATTAAATAGGCTTTTGTTTACATTTTTTCTGCTCTTGCCAAGCTTAAAAACTTCTTCACTCCTCACTGGCAGTCTACATCCAGATCAATATAAGAATTGACAGAGATTTTTTAAGAATTGACACTACTTTTTGGTCTCGTCTTGCAGTTGGTGTCAGTGCTGCGGGAAGTGAAGTACCTGGAGGCCAGGCAAGCTGAGGATATCCCGGATCTTGCTGCTGAGATTTATTCCACCAAGGAGCTGCTCTGGCAGTATGTGGCCAACCTGGAGCTCATGACTGGCTTTTACAACAAAGTGATCGGCTCCGTGCTGCAGGTAGAGCATCCTCTGATCCAGAAGCAGCTGGAAAACATAGACGTGCAACTGAAAGGAGCCGAGGACACCATCAACTGGACCAGCCAAGGTGCGTTCATTCAGTGGATCCTGAGTCACGTTTTGGATTGAATTTGCATTCGTTCTTTCAAGCGACTCATTTTCCCCTAGGAATATGGGAGTACATTCAGGAGGTGCGTGAGGCGGTCCACGATCTTGAAAAGCGACTTCAGAAGACCAAGGACAATGTGGAGGAGATTCAAAACATCATGAAGTCCTGGGCTCAGCCCATTTTTGAGAGGAAGGAAGGAAAGAAAGATACTCTGCTCAGCTTAGAGGATAAGCAAGAACGCTTGGAGAGGATTTATGGTCAGATCCGGACCTCCGGAGAGAAGATCCATTTCTTACTGAAGGTCAGCGATGGACCAAAACAATCTGAAGATAAAATGATTTGTATCTAACATTTGTATCCCTTTTTTTCTCAGGATAACTTGTCGCTTTTCCAAGCGGATCCCTCATCGGATGAATGGAGGTCGTATGTGGATTACATTGATGAAATGGTTATAGATGGATTCTTCAATAGCATCGAGAGCTCCCTCAAGTTCTTTTTAGAAAATATGGGTAATTCTACTAATCCCCAAACCTCAACCCTAACCAGAAACCCTAACAACACCCCTACTCCTAACCCATAAACCCAGTCTAACCACACCACCACTCCAACCTACTAAACACCACACCTAACCGTAAACTCTAACCACACCACTACTCCAACCAACTAAACACCACACCTAACCGTAAACTCTAACCACACCACTACTCCAACCTACTAAACACCACACCTAACCGTAAACTCTAACCACACCACTACTCCAACCTACTAAACACCACACCTAACCCGTAAACTCTAACCACACCACTACTCCAACCTACTAAACACCACACCTAACTGTAAACTTTAACCACACCACCACACCACCACTCCACCACAGCATAGCAATTTAGGAACAGGATGGTCCAACCCTACTCCTAAACCCCAACCCATCAACTTTACCTCTAAGCTCTAAACCATAACCCCTTATTTTAACCTCTCTAAGACTCTAATGCCCTTTGCCCCCCCCCCCCTTTTCCCCTATCGTTGTAGATGACAGACCTGGCCTGACTCCAGTCTTTGAAGTCCAGCTGACCCTTGAGGTTCCTGACATGGTCTTCCAACCATCGCTTGAGTTTGGAGCTACCGATGGCTTCTTCGATCTAGTGGAGAGCCTCATCAACGATGTCTTCCGGATCTCCTCTCTGGTGCCTAGAGTGACCGAATGTAGCAGCTTTCCACATTACCAAGTACTAATAATTCCCTTGTTTTCTGCCTCATGTCACCTATTGTGGTTGGAAGTTTGAATGTACACTATGGTCAGATAACAATGACATTTTGGGGGTATTAAGGTGATCCTCCAAACACTGATATATAGGGGTGTGCTGCATGCCTTAAATACACTGCTAAATATGTGAAATGGGGTGGAGAGAACATATCCGGAACATGGCTGCCATCTTAAAAGCCACCATATGGGATCACGGGCAAGTTTTTCGAATGGAAAGGTGGTCATGTAGGATATCAAAGAAGATCAGAATTGTCTCAGAAATCGATTGCTGCAATCAGATTTGCAATATCGCTTGCGGATCAAAAGTTATCAACACAGAACGTTCAAAAATGTTGTTGTTCGTCTCGGGTAACTTTAATGACCGAGCCACCAATTTTTACACAACAATGTTACATCATAGCAAATTCAGAGAAACCGGGGCGGTGGACGACAAGAAACGTAGTGACCGTCTGTAGAATTGCTACCGACCAAGAACCCTCAGCGATGGATTTTGACGGCTTTTCTAAAAAAGTCGATGACGCAGCATTGGGCGTGTCCTGTGACCTTTGACTCACACTGTACTCTCATTAACATGGCAGTTCTAATCATTACTCGCTCTGTCTTAACCATGGTTGATCTTTGTTTGCAGGCGGACATGGAGGTAATGGCAGATCTCGCCGACATGCGCCATCTTCTGATGGACCGGGTGCAAAGAGTCATGGCTAAATGCTGTGAGTACCGGAACACCTTTGAGCGCTATGCCTACCTCTATGTCGACGACCGGAAGGAGTTCATGCGCCAGTTCCTTCTCTACGGCCACGTTCTGACGAACGAGGAGATTGAAGCTCACGCAGAGGACGGGGTCCCTGAGAGCCCTCCGACCCTGGAGCACTTCCGCAAGCAAGTGGACTCCTATGAAAGCGTGTACGAGGAGGTTCACAAGCTAGAACCTGTCTGCATATTCGAAGGCTGGATGAAGGTGGACTCCCGGGCCTTCAAAACCTCCCTGCTCAATATCATCAAGAAGTGGAGCCTTATGTTCAAACAGCATCTTATCGACCATGTGACTCACAGGTAGCTTTTGAACTAACGGAGACCTGCGTTGGGTTGGTATCGGTTTTGATCCCGTGTTTTTACGTTCCTCCAGTTTGACCGACCTGGAAGATTTTATTAAGGTCACTGAGACTGGGCTTAACAAGAATGTCGCGGATGGAGACTACAGCGGCCTGGTGAAGGTCATGGGTCATTTGATGGCCGTCAAAGAAAGGCTGACTTCCACCGACGAGATGTTCGAACCTCTGCAGCAAACCATTGATCTGCTCAAGACGTACGAGCAGGAGCTTCCCGAAGTTGTGTACAAGCAGCTGCAGGTAATCGCCTACATAATAGGGCTTAAAAAACGTCAATACCAACCAAATGGCCATAAACCTGTAACACCTTTAGCGTTTCGCTTAAAATATAAGCTCATTAAAATCACGATGGTACACTTCCAGTTCCCACAGTGCAAATGAATAGACACTTGATTAAAGCTTTATTCAGAATCGCAAAACACAATCGGCACCTGGGGACCGAACGACCTGGGATGAGCAAAAATCGATCAAAATATATGGATGGAATGTGGAAACGAATACAAATGCTCAGAAGTGCTACTGGTGAGAAGAATGACAATGTTCTGGAGGGTTGTGATGATACGCTGGAGCTTGTTGCTCTAACGGCAGCAAAGTGGATGACGTTAGCAATTGTTGTTGCCAGAACGCCTCAGATGATTAATATTAATAGTAGTGGATATGTAGTCCAGTATAGATTTTATGCCCTGTGATCCTTATTGGGAAAAGCAGAATACGACTGGGAATGAGAGACCTGATTTGCCATATTGAACCGTACAAAATCCTCGTTGCTGTAGCCTTTTGTGTTTTTCATACAATTTCCCCATATTTTTGATTACATTTTAATGAATTAAGAGACTGAGAAGCACTTATATTTTATTATATATGAATAAAATCCCCATATTGTTGTGAGCAGTTGATTACAGACCACATTGGGATGCGATCGCTTTGGTCCTAATAACCGGCTGGTCCGATTAAACGAACATGCCCTATGTTACAAGACGGGGCGTGCTATGTAA
>JAVSBV010120965.1:0-19180 GCA_033117975.1 Parotocinclus spilosoma | reverse complement strand
GTTTTTGGTCCATGGTCCAGTGCTTTAAAAAGACCACCACAGACCGTACGTCTATATGATTCCCAGACTGGTTGGAGGGTACCACTGGGATATGAAATTGGGTCACCACTGTGGTGGTGAAACCCCTGTACCATGCCTAAAAAGCTAATCACCTGTAATTTTGTCAGGGCCAATTTTGTGACCAACTGAAAAGAACAATATCCTCCCACTGTAAAAGTTGCATTAGAAATGAGAAGTAATTCCTGGATCTCATTTGAAGTGATCTTGTCATAAAATGTGTAAAAACTTCACTTTTTGACACACATGCATCTGCTTCAAGCTGCATAAAACAATACAACATACACACGATAAACCCACAAATGGACAATGAAGCTTTTTAGACGATTTATGGAGGCTATTTCAAATCCATTAAGCATATCTAATAACATGGCTTGCATGCACAAAAGTATTAAACAGACTGTAATCTCTGTTTAATGTTGTGTATATTAATGTTTTAAAAGTAGGGATCTGTAGTGCTAATAAGGCTTTTTTGAATTTGTCTTAATGTATGTTACCATTTGTCCCCCACTTTCTAATACTGTGTCGTGAAACCTATCTTATTCTGCTGGAAGCAAAATGGGGCTGAATCAGTGCTTAAGTCTCTGGTCTATTCATCAAAAGGTTGGCAGTTTAAACCTGGGGTCTGCCAAGCTGCCGCAACTCTACCCTTTAATACATTTAACACATTAACAGTATAGAGCAGATTAGCTTATCCAGAGTGACGTACAGGTGAGATTTTATAACAAGGTACAATCCAAGCAGGATAAAGTGCCCTGCTCAAAGGCCCAAAAATGTGGAGCAGTGGGATTTATACCCTTAAGACTTTTGATCCATAGTCCATTGCTTTAACCACTAAGTAATTGGCAATTGAATCTTTAATTACTCCACTCAAATACACACTGGATCTAAATACTTAAAATGTTATAATGGTTCATTTATAGTAAGCAGAAGTAAGAGGTGATATTGATACCAGCATAACTTGTGTCGTTTTTTGATTGTAAATATTGTTAAGCCACTGCAAGTCTATAAAAAAAAGAGTCTATCTTCTCTTGCAATGATTTACCATGCTGAGATGCCAGTAAGAGGACTTTGTCCAGTCTCTGACGCTTGCCTGGCTCTGGCAGGCTTTATGGTTAAACACACAATGGAGTGGGTAATGGCTGGCCGCTAGGGCTCCATGATCTTGGTAGACACAGAAATTGCAATATGTATTTTCTGAAATTTTCACAGAATATGGTACATGGTATATTGCCATCCATCCATCCATCCATCCATTATCTTCCGATTCCATTATCTTGGGCGCCAATCCATCGTAGGGCACAAACACACACGGTCACACAGAGTCAAACACTAAGAGCCACTTTAGAGAGACCAATTACATTTACAGCATTTTACACAGGCCCTTATCTAGAGTGACTTACAAAAGTGCTTCAAGACATCAGTAACAATCTATTCCTAATAATCAGGAATCTAAACAAGAATACACTTCTAAAACTTTTATGGTTGTGTTATGTTTTTAGAGAGAGAGAGAGAAAGAGAATGGGTTGGAGCTAGTCGAGGTAAGTGTGGAATAAATGCGTTTTCAAACAGTGTTTAAAGATTAGCCTAACACACATGTCTTGAGGGAGGAAACCAAAGTACCCGGAGTAAATCCACGCAGGCACGTTGAGGTCATGCTGAGATTGAACCCAGGACCTTCTTGCTGTGAGGCAGAGGTACTACCAAGCGGATTCCAAAAAAGTTGGGACACTAAACAAATTGTGAATAAAAACAGAATGCAATAATGTAGAGATGGCAAATGTCAATATTTTATTCATATTCGAACTTAGATGGCAGATCAAAAGTTTAATCTGAGTAAATGTAACATTTTAAAGGAAAAACATGTTGCTTCAAAAAGTCACAGTGTCAACAAATCCCCAAAAAGTTGGGACAAGTAGCAATAAGTGGCTGGAAAAAGAAAATTGAGCATATAACGAACAGCTGGAAGAGCAATTTTTTTGGAATCCGGTTTGTAGTTTGCTTATTTTGACACTAGTAATATTAACCTTGACCGAAATTTATGTCGATTTTAAGGTAGTCCTGGTTATGGAGCACACGAAGGAAATACTTGATGGATGTGGGAACGGCTACTCTTAATTTTCTATTGTCTAACTGTCTAATTGAGAGGAATTAAAGAAAGCCCTGCAAGATGTATGACAAAGCTCTGAGAGCTTCATCACTGTAGGCATCATGTGGACATAAGACACTAAAGCGAGGCACTTCAGCATTATCTGTTGAAATGGTTAAGGTTTTAATGCCAACCCTTTTCCACTTTAAATCAGTTGTTCTTCTTTTGAGAGGAATAAAAGCTTGCACTCACTATAAAGTTTACAGTTTCTCATTCCAGTGATGGTAAATGCACAGCTGTGAGTTGGTCAGTGTGTTCTCATTCATCATGACCTAATGACAGTCCCATCCCATCTTAATCCCCTCCCTGGAATAAAGAGCTCTCTCAGGGCACTGCAGTATCTCTGCGTCACTCTTTTCCCATACCAGCTGCATTGTTTTAACTGGCTACAGAAATGCGTAGCAGAAAATGGCAGGGAGTCCATCTGTGTCATAACACAGCTGAGTAATTACCCCCTCTTTCTATACATAGATTGCAAGGGGTAAATGCAAGTACTGGACAAGATCTACGGTGGTGTAGACACACTCATTACATCTGTTATCATCGCACTACAGCTGGAGTGCGTCTGCATGTGTTAGAATGTAAGTGAGTGTGTGGATGGATGTGAAAGAGAAGGGTGTGTGTGATCTGGATGTCGCCAGTGATAAAAGCTGTGCACAACACTTTGTACCAGTGCTAACCATCACTCCAGAAGAGGCCATACCACGAACTGAGGCACTTAGGTGTGTTAGCGCTGCTGGAGTGAAAGGACCATAACCAGCACCCATCATCACTCCATTAATCAGCTACAATGTGTACAGAATGCCTTTGGTGCAGAAATTGTAGATTTTAGATTTGTTTCTTGTTAAGGTTATTTGCAGTGAATTAAGCTCATTGGGCAATATACAGTACTGGGCAAAAGTCTTAGGCCGCTGTATATAGCTAAGTTTTTACATCATTAGATTGGGGGCATTGTGAGCATATCTGAATATTGATTACAGGCTTACTATCACAAATTTGGACTGTCATGACAGATGACAAGGTGCCATCTGGCTTCAGACTGTTTGCATTCTGGTTACGCTGACACCAAAGAGTGAGAAGTTGCATAATAATATAAATAATATTTATTTCTAACGTTGTTTATATATGATATACACAGGATTGGTTCCAGATGGCCGTTCGAATTCGGATTTGTTCAGTTTCAATTGAATTTCTGAAAGCACTATGAATAGGATTAGTCCATTATTGACTCCCAAATGATTGTTTTTTTACTGCCTCTGTCCATATGTAATAAATGATTTTAAAAAACATATAAATCAAAGGCATGTCATACAAAAAAAAAACATTAAATAAATGAATAATAAACAAAACTTTAAACCAGTGGTTGTACTGAGAGTATGTCTGAAATTGCATCCATAGATTAATATAAAATATATACATATATGATATTAAAATATAAATATTAAAATATAATGTAATATAATATACAGAATCAGCCTGTAAACGCACCCTATTCCTGCATTTGGGTTTTATGGTGATCATCACCGCTGACTGGGCTGCACGACGTGCATCATGGTTAGAAAATCAAGCCATATTTATCATTGAGTGTTTTATTTTAAGATGCCGTTGTTGAAAGTCAGAATGTTTTGTTAGGATTTGGGAGCAAAAAATTGAAATGGACAATTTGTTGTTAATTGTTAGAGTGGTCTCACTGAGGTTAAGGTACTGGACAACTGGTTAAGGTACTGGACTATGGACCAGAAGGTTTAGGGTTGAAATCCTACCTCTACCCCCGTTGGGTCCCTGAGCAAGGCCCTTAACCAACAATTACAATTGGATTGTAAAATTGTGTTAATTTTACATCGCTCTGGATAAGGGCACCTGCTAAATGACTAAATGTAATGTAAATGTAAGGTGCTGGACTACAGACCAAAAAGATAATAACTCACTTCAAGCTGCAACTTTTGGGTCCTTGACAAAGGTCCTTAACCACAATGTATATAGAATTTTACGTCAACCTGGATGAGAATTTAAAAAAAAAATACACAGTGTTTCTTACATTTACTTAGACTTTTAGTTCAGCATAATCTGAGACATTTCATGTTTTGTCTGGGTAACTAATTTTATGTGTTAATAAACATCCATTCCTGCAGGATACACCTGCAAACACATTCCAAAACAAGTTAGGCAAGTGCAGTGAGATCTCAGGCACATACTGTCTGCAATAAAATAAGACTTAACGTAAATATAAGATCTGTGTGTTTTTATATGCATTTTCCTTACTGTCCCAACTATTTCTGATTTAGGGTTATATATATTTTGTAAATACTGATATACCTCTTCATTTTCTTTGGTGTTTGATTAGGATATGTTCCATATTGCTAAAACATGGCCATCAACAAAGTGAGTTAGTGCATACAAGGTTCTGTGCACACTGAAAGAGCATACTACTTAACCCTTTGGGGACCAAGGGACATATTTGTTTCATACTTTTAAATGGACGCCAAATGCGATTGAAACAACCTACGTACCTGAAAGGGTTTTAAGAAAGCAACAATTCACTTTAAAACCCTTTCAGGACCATATGTTGTTTTAATCACATTTGGAGTCCATTTAAAAGTATGAGACAAATATGTCCCTTGTTCCTCACAGGTTTAAATAGTCAATCGGTGCATACCGAATAAAATCTATGAACAGTCTAGTCTACACTGCTCACACAAATTAGGGGATATTTCATTCTTGTTTCCTCATTCCCTCATTTTTGTGAGCAGTTCTGTTCACATACATGGATCTTATACCGTGACCTTAGTGTAGTTGGATTGTGAATTGTGGAAGCAAATTTTGATCTGACTTTCTAAGTGGGTCTTCTTTCTTCCTGTTATGTGGAGCTTGGCCAAGACTTTCCCCACTCTAAAGACCCAGGACTTGTTCATCATGGGTACCATCATGTACACATGCTGTGTGGAGACAGCAACTTGCACAGAGATTAACAGAGATTAGAGCAGGAATACAGTTAACAGGAGGTCGCATAGCAGGGTTCAACTATATTTTGTAGATAAGGCAGCACAGAGCTCACGCAGAGGTTATCACAAGCTCTGCAGGGAACAAGTTTACGTATAGCTTAACAAGGTTTAAAGACTAACAGTGCTGCAGTGGTAGAATAACCAGTTTATTCACTTGATGACACCCTTGGGACATGGGATAAAAACACACACAGTACAATTGTTTAATACGCTGTCAAAAGGAAACGGCACCCTGCAACTGGTCTTGTTTTTGTAGCTTTTATAATTATCAGTTGTGTATAAATGCCGGTTTGAAATCAATGTACAAGTAGGGTGTCTGTCCTGTGGTGTCCTCTAATTATCTCTTTCCTATCTGTTGTCACACTGTCGGATGAGTGTTTGCTGAGAGGGCGAGGAGTGTTCCCCGTCTGCAGGAGGGGACCGGACGTGTCTGGACGATGAGGACGTCTCACATCCTCTGGCTTGGTTACTCTCATTTCAAGTCAATTCAGGTCAATTGTATACGCTTACACAAGTGTGTCAGTCGACACAGAGCACATTGTACAACACATGGAGAGCAATGTACAACGCTGATATTCAGGAAGGTCTTAGAAAGCTGTGGAAGTCTGGAACGAGTAAACACTAGACAGCTCTGATTAGGCAACAGCTCGAAGCTAGAGAGATGAGATAAACAAGCAAGAAGCGTGCTGTCTCTCCACAGGGAATTCGATCGCTCGTTCCAGCATTCCTTTTACAGTCACGCCTCTTTTCTCTCTTTCAATCTGCCTGTCAGCAAACACACTCTCACTCTACTTAGCACTGACTTACTAATGTCTTCACACCAGTTCTTCTCTGAAGTTTTTATCTCTAGTTAAGGCCATTCAAAAGTGATCATTAGAATAAGGTATAAAGTTTAAGATAACTACTTTAAGATCAATTCAAAGTAATCTTAAGCAGCAAGGCAGGACTTCCATCGTTCAGCTTTGTTTTAGGTTCCAAAGATTAGGAAAAATTCGTCTTGGTGCTGTTTCCTCCATAAGTGATATGATTACTTGCTTCATTTGCCCATCATACAGGGTCACTCTAATTCAGTATTGCTTTCTTAATACAGTGGTACCTTGGTAATTTGTTCCAGAAATCACGAGTGCTTCTCATAAGGAAAAATATATAATGAATTTATCATTTCCAGTTGCCCAGAATATTTACTTGAAGAGAGTTATTATGGATAAGTTATTGTTAATACGTGTGTTAATTTTAAGTTGCATCCCTTATATTGAATCGATGTAATGTGATGCATTATAAATCTGCAAACAGCCTCTTGTGCTTGTTGGTCTCCTTGAGGTATACATTTATTAAAGTGGAACTTAGTGTATAGACACCCTGTACAGAAAGACAAAAATAAAAACAATATTCAGATGAAATGCGTGTTATTGTTTAAATACCTAAAAATATAAAAATAAATACGTGTGGCAAGTGGTTCTCACTTTTTTTACTTTTTGATTGGCTCTTATTACTAACCTGTTTTAAGATGCATGGTGATGTAAGTATTTAGACTAAAAATACACGTAAAAAAAAAAAAGTCTGGAAACAGCATACGAGTTTTAACACACGAGTGTCAAGAGCTGAACTACGAGAGGCAAGTTTTCACCATCAAAATGCGGTCATCTGTAAAGGTATGACGTATGAACATTCTCATGTCTGAGAAGTCTAGCATTGGGAGAACTAATTCTGACTATGTAAATTTAGCGGTTTACCTTGACAAGCATGCATTGATGGTGTTTCCTTAACTTTGGCAACACGTACTAATAAAACTGATACAGCTGATGTTTGCTTGTGGTAAGGATGGCTATTTTAGGAGCAACTTCTCTTCTGTTCTTCCTGTTGCATTGACAGTGTAAAAATAATTAACTAACATACATTACAGTGCTTATAAAAATTCATCAAAGCCCTTGAAGTCACTTTTTGTCTTTTATTCTAAAATCAAGGCAAGTTTCAAGTAACAAGAAATAAGGCAACAGTTCTTAAAGTTAATTGAAAAAACTAGAATTTTGAGAACTAGAGAACTAGGAAAGTGGCAAAACAATCCTTTAGCTTTAATTACAACCATCAGTTTGTTTATGGCATATTTACAATTCCATTGCTCCACTCCAAGAATTTCCTCTTCAAGAATTTAAAATCCTTCCTGGTGGAACGTTTCAAGTTCAATCTTGCTTCGAGGTGAGCGACAATGAACTGCTCTCTTCAAGTGCATCCACAGATTTTCTGTAGGAGCAGTTGATAAGATAGAAGTGTACTTTTTTACAAAGTTATTATGGTCTTAATATTGTTTTTCTTTCAAACACTAAAAATGTTGACAATATGACAATAATTGAGCCAGACATTGTGGTGCAGTGAGTAGCACTGTCACCTCACAACTCTTGCAGAGCTGGTTTGATCCTGACCCCAGGATCCAACTGTGTGTAGTCTGCATGTCCTCGTGGGATTACTCGAGGTACTCAAATTTCTTCATACATTCCAAATACGTGCTTGTTATGTAATTGGTGTCTCTACATTTCTAGAGCTGTTCCAGCCATTTGCCCTGTGCCATCAGCTAGGCAAGCTGTCTGACCAAGATTAAACGAAAAAGAAAGTGAATAAATGAATTAATGAAATAATTTAGGTAACTTTGTACATGCCGTACATGTGTTCAGAATAGCATTGCTGGGGGTTTTGAACACTGGGTTAAAATAATAAACATTTAACCTTTACTTTTAGCTTACTGATTCAAATACGCTAGCTGTGAACAATGAATTGCTCCTCCTTTAGCCTTTTATCAGTGTCGGTATGTAAGCCCAGCATGCAGTTGGAGTGATATATTTGGCTGATTATTCTCAGTAATGAGGTGTTTAAATATCTACCATGTCAGTATCATTTCTGTGCTGAGCATGATCCACCAGCCAAATGACATCTGTTCAGCAGTGGTACTATGATAGCCTCCTTTTTACAGACTGACAGGTTAAATGATGGCTGACAAATTTTATAGCGACAGATAAGTTAGAGTCAGTATCTGCATGCCTATAATGTGACCTACGTGGACATATTTATTAATAGTTGGTGCATGTGTGTTTGTGTGTGTGTGTGTGTGTGTGTGTGTGTGTACATATATAGACATGCTAAAGCAACGGTTAGAACATTTAGCACAGGAACAAAGAACTGATACTATCTAACAAGGTACAATTCAAACAAAGAGGGGTTAAGAGTCTTGCTCAAGGGTCCAACAGTGGCAGTTTGGCGATGTTTATACGTAAACCTTCACCCCTTTAGTCAACAATCAAGTAGCACAAACGTGAGCCACCACTAAAAGCTTGTAAAGGACTCCACGTGTATTGTTGTGCATACTGTGTGTGTGTTTATTTGTTTTTTATCACAGTGAGTTTGGATGCTATGGCAGGAACAACAGGCACAAATTGGAACAGCATTCTGGAGAGAATGCCAGTCCACCACAGGAAATTATATTTACAGCATTTACCTAAAGTAACTTACAATTGAGCTGAGCGGTTAAAGTGAAGGTTTCAAAGACCTAACAGTTCCTTTTGCTTTTACTTAGCCAGGAGTTGAACCCACAACCTTCTGATTAGCAGTGACCAGCAGCACTAACCCAATATTGCTACCCATGCCAATTCAGCCTATTGGGACTATAGTATTGTTTAAGCAGTGTTATAATGACTAGGGCTGACGGCAAATAATCGATTAATCGTTGTTCGACCCAAAAAATTACTAGTCGACCAAATTCCATTGGTCTTAGAAGGGCTGCATCTAAGAACAAGCAAGGTGAAAAATGAGATGTTAAAGCTCACGATAGTGACAAATCCAAGTTTGGTGTTTTTAGGTATTATCATTTAACAATATGTTACATATAGTCATTATACTATTGTTAAAACAACAAATCTAATGCTGGCCTAAACTAAAATGTTATAATTTACCTAACTCTGAACACACAGTAAATAAATTATGGAGTTATTATAAGCTTCTTCCCCTCACTAACTTTCTGTCAGTTGGACACTGTGTATTACAATAAATATATGTAAAAAAAAATCACATTACCACAAAAATGACTTTTCATGTTTGATCTGACCACTTTGAGTGCGCTTGCTCTGTGCGGAAGGCATGTAGTGTGTGTGTGTGTGTGTGTATGCAGTAAATGGCTGTCAGACGTGAACGTTTGTGTGAAATTGGTTGTTTCAGGGGATTAGCTGTCACAATAAGTGGGTTTATTCGTATTTAGTGCTGAAATACGACACGTTTCCCTTCAGCTCAGGAATGACAAGCCAGGGCTTAGCAATAGATCACTACTCACACACTTGCCCTGTAGCAAAGGGCTAAACTAACATGCTCGTATCTGTGTTAACTGTCTAATATTGTGTACCAGAGAGCAAGAGGGCAAGCATCTCTAAATCTCATCATGAAACGATGGGTTTGTGATATTAGTCACATATAATGTGTGAAACTTAGAGCAGTGAATATGGTCGCAAAATGAGCTGGAACAGCAGGACAAATACACACGTAATAAATTTAGTAGTTTACGTACAAATTCGCATTAAATAAAGGCACTGCTTGGCTACACTCTGATTTATTCAATTTATTTTACAAGGATCAGGGAGTGAGTAAAAAACATCGAGTGAAAATGCTAATAATTAGCATTATTTACTTATATTACACTTCATTTATGCTTTAGTACTGGCATTGACTGTGGTTCTTATGAGTTTAAATCATCCAATGACAAGAAATTAACACAAAGAACATCTTTATTGTATGTTGTACATACAAGTAATACAGCTGTTTTTAAAATGCTAACATGCATAGCTTTTTCTCCATGCTAGCTAGATTGTATTGCTAAACATACCATGGATTTGTCATGCTTAAATGAGTGTTGTGTTGTATTTTAGTTACTGGTATGCTGATCAGCAGTAGAAACAGTAATTTACCTTAATTAACTACCCAGGAAAAATGTTCTGTGAAATTTGACAGTAGAACCATGAAGTGATGAAATTACTATCAAAAATGTATAGTAGAACTGTGAACTTAATGGTCAAACTGTGAAAGTTCACAATAAAACTGTCAAACAATTTGCAGTTTCACTATGAAATTTTACAGTACATATTCCTGTTCCTAGGTAGTGCTAACCAGCATAACTAGCATGGAATAGCCTGAAAATTGGTAATATATAGAGATTGAGTGCATGCTCATTAAAACAACCAACACCAGCATGATTTTCAAAGACGAAAAAGCATGTTATTCCAGATCAGCAGAACGATTAGCTGGCAAACCTTAACAGCATAACAATCGATAAATGCCATCATACCAGCATCCTACTTCTGTGACAAGCATAATCACTAGCCCACTAACCGTTTCATGACCAGCAATTGTCCAGAACATAACATATGTTCTTAGCAGGTGCGGCTTACAAATTGCTTTAAATTTGCCTTGTATGTTCCGGTATCAGTTCCAGCACCACGCACTTAGATGTTCCTCCATGTCAACATCATTCGACTGGTCTTCATCAACAAAAAACAGTACCACAATGACCGGGCCACACCAGAATGCAATAACACCCTTTATCATTTACTTATTCGGAGACGACGCACCTCCAATAACTGACCTACTTTTCTATTATCATATTTGAAACTTTTAGTTAGCATCTAGGCCGCCTAAGAAGAATGGGTCCTTTTTTGAGTCTTGGTTCTCCCAGTTTTTCTTCCTTCTATATTCAGGGAGTTTTTCCTGTCCACTGTCTCCCTAGGCTTGCTCAATCTTGGATTGGCAAGATAATATAATATTGTAAAGCTGCTTTGAGACAATGCTCTATTGTAAAAAGTGCTATCTAAATAAATTTAACTTGACTATTTTAATTACAAAGTGCATATTTTAATACAATTTTATATTAACAATTTTATAATTTTATATTGAAGATTAGTAAAGATTACCAGTAGCATTGCACTGTGTAAATTATTTAAGCACAACCAATATTACAGTTTAATTAAACAAAATTAAAGTTCAGGTTTGTTTAATAGCAAAATCATCCTCCATATTCTGCTAGATTTTGAATCAAAAACGTGCAAACTATGTAAACGTTTATACAGTGCCCCCTTTTGTAGATAATTACAGAACACACACACACACACACACACACACACACACACACATATTTTGATTCCAGACTAGAATCCAGGCTAGATTCCAGGCTAGAATTTATCCTAAACATTGTAATACTTACAAAACTTCAACTTCTTATTCGACAAAACTTGACGTATACAGCCAAACTGAAGCCTGACCATTTTTATCACACACAGATTTTTCAACCAGGTTGTGTGTAAGGATGTGCAGCTGAGTTTTTTAGATGAATCTCAGCTGTTTGCAATGGGAAAAGTAATAGATGGATCAGAGAATGTATAAAAAAAATGAAAGGTGAAGTTAAATTGAAAGTCATTATCCTTATTGAGCATTTCAAAATCAACTTAGTTACAGTAACAAAGTATCTGATATCAATAGTCAGCAATATAGATATTTAACAATTTCACATTATAGCACTCCAGTTTATCACCACATTCACCACTTTTATTTTCAGATTTCTTTAAAACACAATCTCTGCATTTTTACTGTTACAACTCAGCATTGTACAACTTAAGCTAAAGTGCATGACCTGCACTTTCTTTCTCTTTTAACTAATACGCCCCTGGGATGAAAACCTGGAATGTATTATATTTCTAACTGTTATTGAGAGAGTTGGAAAGAACCATAAAGGGAGAACAGGCAGGAAAAGAAAAGGAATGAACAGAAAGTGAGCAAGAGAAAGACAAAAAGTGGGGGTTATTTAATCAAATACTTTATTGGAGTGCTTTTATAGGAAGTTCCCAGACTCTCAGGTTGCTGATTGCTGATTGGGAATGCTGCTTTTTCTTGCTACAACTTGCAACTATTCAGCTAAAAGAGGCAACATATTTTCTTTGAGTTAAACGTAACATTAATATGCTGTCATTATGGCTACGAAAAGTCCCGATAAAACATGTTTACCAAGACTGTGTGTGAGTTGAATGGTCTCACCGCATTCTCGTAGTAGCACCACTCAGCAGTGGCACCCAAAACGAAAACCTCAGGCTCTGCAATTTACTCTCAATTATGTCTGTTAATGCTCCTGTACACATTTACAGCATGCCACAGCTATTTAACAGTATGCCACGCAAGGGTAGCTGTTACTCAAGTGTGTTAGAACCAAGCAAGTGTTTGGGATGGTTAAGTTCAGAGGCTGGACTCAGAGGTTGTGATTATTGTGTTGCTGTTGGCCTGGTGCAGCCTCACTTTGAGCCAAGGCAGCAGTTCTGTACTGGGGATTGATTTTTGCATACTGTTCATCCAGCCCTTCACACTGAGGAGAGCAAAACCTAGTTCACACCAGGGATGTAGCAGGCAAGATAAAAACGTAGATGTTTTTATCAATACTTGAAAAGTCAGCTTCCTTTTGCCAGGTGGGATTTTGAATTTTGATTTTTCTTTGGTAGCACCTTTGGAGTTTCCAAAATACTGAGAAATTATATTATCTTGCAGTTCACAGAAGCATACTGCTTCTTGTTTTATGCTATTCATATATTGAAATAGTTTTGATGTTTCATTTTGCCTGGAAATGAACAAATTAAAGGTTAGACCTTCAAGGCAGCTCGAGCAAGCAGTCAATTATCTTTCACCAAGAGGTACACTACTAAAAAGTGTGATCTGGTAGCCTTTTTATAGACAGCAGTGAGTTATGCACATGGCATCTTTGATTGATAATAGACTCTGTGCTCCTAACCCATAAGTAACTACATTTTCTCTTTTCTCTCCAAGATGAAGTTCCGGTACCAGTTCCAGCACCACACACTTAGATGTTCCTCCACCTTAGCATCACTCTACTGGTCTTCATCAACAGAAACCAGTCCAACCATGCCTGGGTCCAGCAACTCCCTCCATCAATGAGCTATTAGGAGACAGTGCGCCTCCAATATCTTACCACTGAGGACTCATTATCTTAAATCTATTTCGTTATTTATTCGAGATTTTATTACAAATTAAAATTTTATTATTGATTTCAATTGTATTATTTAATTAATTTTACAATTACTACAACTTTATTGTTTCAATTAACATCTAGGCCACCCAAGGAGGACGGGTCCCTTTTTGAGTCTTGTTCCTCCCAAGGTTCCTCCTTTTATATTCTTTGCCACTGTCACCCTAGGCTTGCTCAATTTGGGATTGGCCCTTTTAGATAATATAATATTGTAAAGCTGCTTTGAGACGATGCTTAAAAAAGCGTTATATAACTAAATGTATCTTTGACTCATACCTGTAATGCAAAAGAGGATCTACCCATAATTGCTGCATACTATATCTAACACTTGTGGATATTATGTGAAATATAGTCAAGTAAGTCCTAACATTTTGCTTAGAAAACTCTTTGATACGTGCGATCAGTTTTTGAGAGCTCCTTCGCCTCATTAGGGAGCTTGTTTGCACATCACACACTGGGGGCTCGGAGCTTGCAAGTCATCTGTCTCAATAAAGTCATATGTTAAGCAGGAGTCAAAATATTTTTTTGCTAACTGAAACTTTGTTTTGACGTTTTCAGTCCATGCCATCTCCTAGTTATCAACGGGACTTTTATCTACTTTACCTCTAAGAATGTCTCACGTTCATCTTCTGTGCTAACAACACAGTACATGTTGGATCGAGTGTGAGTCAGAATGGTTGTCATGGGCTTGAAAGAGAGCGGGGAGAAAAGATGCAGCATAGACAGCCCATGCCAATTTAATGTGACTGATGCCAGCTTATTAGCTCTATAGCTAATGATCAGTCAGCCTTCTAATGTGAGCTAGAGGAAGTGGAACTTTATCGATTTTGATCTGCTTGGTTGCCAGGTTTTGCATGAGTGTTGTCATGTTAGAAAACAGCAGTTCTGTGTTGTAAGTCGTAGTCAGGTACTATACTCACAGGCCAACACCGGTGCAGTTTGATCCTCGATTAATGATGATCCATGGTTAGGCAGTGATGGGACTCTAGGTCGGGTGATCTAGCTCTGCCACTTAAGCATCTCACACACACACACACACACAACCAGAATTTGCAGGGTTCTTACAGTATTTGGAAAAACCTGGAATAGGTTTGAAAATGTAAAAAACATTTGCTTCTTGGAAAATTGTCTAATGCCAAATGCATAATGCCTAAAATGCAGGATTGCTATTGGAATTAATGTCTACTGTAAACAATTAGAACCGGATCACTACATCAGTACATTTTTCACTACATCGTTTTTTTATTTTAAGATGTATTCTTTTTACAAGTACCGTGGTCAGCTCAGTGGTAACAGCTTTTAAAAGCAGTCTATTTGGTTAAAATTACAGATGGCGAAATCTACAATGGAATCTTGCCCTCTCCCAGGTGTACCAGTGTCTGTGTCCAGTGACTTCCAAGTAAAGCTCCAGAAAAAAACCCAACCCCCACCACCAACTGCAACCACTATAAGCAGGGGTAGCACAGGATGGTTTGTTTTTGCTTTAATTATTATTACATCACCAAACCTGTAATTTTGTTGCACATGCAGATGTTGATTTAGAGGTGTCAAATTGGTCTTCAAGTAATCACTCCATTACCTCAGCAGCTAACATTTTTATTTTGCAGTCTGGTGAAAACTTGAATATTCTTTCCAATACCCAGTACATTTTTTATTGGAAGATTATTTGGCTAAAAGTGTTAAGGAAGCCACAAGTTTCAAGTATCTAGTCCATATGAAAGGAATGACCCAAAGTCTGGAGGAATCCCAGGCAAACATATGGGGAACATACCCAAACCCTACACTTTCTGGATAAGACTGATAAGCGAATATATCATTTAAACCTATAGAGTCACTGAGTCTGGACCCATCAACTTTGATTTCTCTGTGTGTGAATGTCTGTGTTCCCATAAGACATGTTATTTGGCCTGGCAGGTAAATGTCACGTATGGGAGTGTTGCCTAGCTACAAAATCAAATGTCATTATCTCAATGAGCAGAGGAGTGCTTCAGATTCCTTACCAATTTCATTTCCCTGTAGGCCGAGCTGACATGAGCATGTGCGAGAGCTTGGGCTTGGTTTGTCTGCCATGTCCTTTCCCATAATAATACTCTTCAGCCTTGTGCTTGTGTTGGCTGTTTTTGGAGAAGGTCTGTGTAGATGTACAATTGTAGTCCATTTTAAGGCACTTCAAAATAGCCAGCACTTTTTAACTTTTCTTTACGTTTCCTGCTTGGCTTGCTAAGGCTGAAAAAGATCTGGGACAAACGGGCCATCAGTCACACACTGAACACACACACACACACATACATTGGACACACACAAACCTTTCATGAGAGCTGCGTCAAACCCATTGTGCTTGTTAAAAGCCAGTGTGTGCAGGTTTCCTGAACTGCTTAAGGACCTTTAGAGTAAAAATACAGGACACTATACGCCCACAAGCTCTGAGAACTGTATTACATTTGCCCACTACAAATATTTAAGGTGTTCAAAGTCACACTGGCTAACAGAAACCAACCCAGTCACTGCATGTTTGTTAGGTGAGTGGACTCGGTGCATCGGGGGGTTTTCAAAAAATATGAATGGAAAATATATATTACAGATTTTTGCTGTTTCGCTGGTTTTTGCAATACTTTTACATTCAAATTTAAACAAATATATTACAAATATTAATTATAACAATAAAGGAATGTTATAAACCAATAAATATTAGGATTTACAGTAAGTAAATCTACTTGTGTAGCTACTAAATGTGTAGGATATGACGTGCTGTAAGCTCGGTACGGACGGAGCATGTGTGATACGAGAGTGATGTATGGTGTGTTAAGTAAAGAGAACGTTCCATTACTTCAGAGTGTTGCTTGTTATTCAACAGTTAAAAACACTACAACAAAGTATATACTCAGTGGATGAATACTCACCAAAAACGAGAAGTAAGACTAGAGCATTGGCCGCCTGAGTCGCCACTTGCCGACATGACAAGTTTTTATCTGCGGTGTTGTGTTCGCTGTTTGTGAAAGTTTCATTACAGACTGAATTTATTCAAGCCGTTTTCAAGCATAAATGCTCAGTATGTCTATATCAATATAGCCTATCTACTAGGCGGATTTTCGTTTATCACGGGTGATCCTGGAACGAGGGAACACTGTTATGTAATAAAACAAAATGACAGTAAATCACCTTATCATTACTCATTCTTAACAACAGAAAGGGTATCACTATTGTTTTAAGAACACTGACTGTGCTGTCACTTTAAAGTGGCTGAACGAAAATATATTTTTGTACTGATTTTTAATTTTTCCTTATTAAATTCTTCATTTTTTATTAAACATAAAGGCGCTCGGCAGTGCAGCAGCAGTTTAATAGCCCATCTTGTTGGCCAACTGGTTTCGTGTCCTGGTGGTGCCTTCCAGTTGGGTTGCATGATTCCCCTGTGTCTGAGGGAGTAACTATGACAAATTTGTTGGTGTAACCTACAGGCAATAAACAGTTCACCCTGTACCATTAGGACCAGTTGGTGCTACACTTGAACAGAAACCAAAACTATACATCTATAATTTGGCAGTGGCTTATGCTTATTATGGCTTGAACACATTTCTACCTCTTTGATGCCCAAAGTTCGGTACTTGGTGCAGTAGAAACTCTCAAAGGTTAACAAACTGTTGGAAGTCATCATGCTCCATGATGTAGTGAGATAAAAGTGAGTATTACGTCCAGTGTTAGGACCTCAGACTAGGGAAAGAGTAAAGGATAAGGGAGAAAAGAGTCAACAGTGCCCATAACCACACACACAGCTCCCCATCACACAAAAGCTACACATACGTATTACAACTTACATATTACATCCACGATGAGAACATTAATCTAGGGCAGAAAAACGAGCAACAAAGCTAGGTTAAAAGTGAGCATTTAAAAAAGCCAGCATTCCAAAGCGGGTTTCAAATGAGTATCAAAGCCATTATCACGTTTTATTGTAACAATTACATTTTTTGAACCATATGTCATGTTTCCATAGAGATATTTTGAATGAATTAACAAATGCATTTATTGTCTTTATCATCTTCAATTCTGCAATGGAAAATGGTCTTTACTTTGATTTAAGATAGCATTTAGTTATTTAAATTGGGTGACATTATCAAGTTTAACATTTTATTTCTGGTACTACTGTATTTACAAGAAAATGGCGTATTGCTATTCTTCAGAAATAAGTTTTCACTCCCATATAAACATGGCAAAACATTTGTTTTTAGAGTTGTAGGTATGTCCTTTAATTGTACACAGCTGTTGAAATACAAGAAAATTACATTTAAATAATAACGTATTTTATCAATTGTCTTGTCATAAGAAAATCTAATAGTGAAATTAGTACAGTGAAAAGCAATAAATATATAAATGAACGTGTGTCCAGGCATCTGAAAAGCACGGAGGCAACACAAGTGATGACAGTGACCTGCTCAGGCTCACGTGACGTGCCCGCACACAAAGACAGACAATAAGAGTATAATTTGAGCAACTCGAGTATGGGTCATAACAGTGCATCCATCATGATATTAGCTTTTCATTGGCTGTGTTGTACCATTTGTAATAATTATAATAATCAGGCATGGATACCAGGACACGTGTAGGAAGGTTTAAACCTAGTGATCAAGGCAAGAGAACTGATCAGTGTCAGCCTCTTAAATTACTCTCAGTGCTGCTTTCTCTCCCTCACCAGTCCCACAACATACAGCAGCTACACTGCTCACAAAAATTAAGGGATATTTCAAATGACTACAAAGAAGATTCCACAAGAACTGCTGGATAATCTAATCCTGTCCATGCCCCATCACTGTCAGTGTGTTTTGGCAGTCTTGGGTGACCATACACCCTACTGAACAGTCAATGTGGGAGCACTCTCATCCAGTTTGACATCTGTTAACCCCTAGGAATATAACTTGCTACTCAATCACAATAATTGAGTTTGCATCTCATTTGCTAATTAAAACAACTCTCTTTAAAATTTCATTTGCTTTCCTGACGATCTTGTTTATTGAAATCAAATCGAATGCTTCTGTTTTTAATCACTTCACATTCGTTTTGAAATATCCCCTAATTGTCGTGAGCAGTGTATGTCTTAAGCCTGGTAGGTCCCTAATACCCTGTTCCACTAAACACGCGCTTGCTTCACATGGCTGATTAAGCTGGACGGGTGGCCAGAAGTAAAGAAAAATGGCTTGGTGAGTTCCACTGTGTGAGTGAGTTACTGTACACTGTTCTCTATAATGAGATATTGTATGTGAATAGATCGCAAAGGGCTGTTGTGTATCCTTGCTTTCGACCTTAAGTTGTGGAAAGAATTACTCAGCACAACGAGCGCCTCCATAAGAGAAGATGAAGCATGGTAATGTGGTAGTGCCATAGCACTTTCTGAGTTACCTCTTAAGCATCTGTGTGGCTTTATCTGTGGCCTCTTTATATGCATTATGTGCCTGTGGCATCTCTGTGCCTCTGTAAGTATTGGGCTGTTTGAAGCTTCGTTATGAGATCTGACCTTTAAAAGCAAGTGCACACGCACGTGCACCCACACCCACACCTCAGTACTTCTCTTTTTACCAATATCCTATCTCTTTCTCTCTCCCTCTTTCTCTCTCTCTCTCTCTCTGCATTTCCATCTCTCTCTCTCTTTCTCTCATCCACTCTCTCTCTCTCTCTATATCTCTCTCTTTCTCTCTCTCTGCATTTCCATCTCTTTTTCTCTCTCTCACTTTCTCTCTCCCTCTCTCTCTCTCTCTCTCTCTTTCTGCATTTCTATCTCTCTATCTCTCTCTCTTCTCTCTTTCTCTCTCTGAATTCCCATATCTTTCTCTCTCTCTGCATTTCCATCTATCTATCTATCTCTCTCTCTCTCTCTCTCTCTCTCTCTCTCTCTCTCTCTCTCTCTCTCTCTCTCTCTCTCTC
>JAVSBV010120956.1:0-19182 GCA_033117975.1 Parotocinclus spilosoma | reverse complement strand
AACAGACCTGCTACCTCAAGACAACCGGTAAGTCTGAACTTCTAAACACCCCCTTTACCGACCCGCACCTACAATGGTGATGGGAAACACCTTTGCCTCATCACAAGCACATCACCCCAGTTCTGGAGAGGCTTCATTGGCTGCTTATCAGCATGCACGTAAAGTATAAAATTCTTCTTCTTACTTTTAAGGCACTTCATGGTCTAGGACCTGGCTATTTAGCAGACCTAATTAAATTCTTTATACCAGCTTAAGATCATCCAATGCCAGACTTGGTTCCCATTTTCGAGCTGAACAATATGGAGGGGTGACTCGTTCAGTGTTGCAGACCCCGTGCTCTGGAATTCTCTTCCTCTCTCTCTTCACTCTACCACCTCTCTCCTTGAATTCAAATCTTTACTTTAACTCATCTATACACGCTACATTTCTCCTCTTTTTCTCCTTCTGGTTGTGGATAAATGTTACACTTGCTATGTAAATTAAGTTCTGTAAAGCGACCTTGGGTTCTGTGAAAGGTGCTATATAAGTGTAACCTATTATTATTATTATTATTTAAGGGATAATCACTAGGATTTAGAAACTCAATGTGACGATGTGCACTGTGAAAATGGATGACATCACCTGTGTTATAATTGAAGACGATCCTATAAGCATATCTACCCATTTTTGCAATGGAAACTGGTGAATTTGATACTGACGATGTTTAAAGCCTGAGCTAAGCTCAGTAAGTTAGTTTACTTTGATATTTAAGTTAAGCCAAAACCTATTTGTTTAAATGTGATCAAACTGTTACAATAGCAATTTTTTTGCTAAATATTATTTTTTATTAATTTTATAAAAGAAAGTTACATATTATTTTTAATTGTTAATATATAACAATAAATTGTTACTTGAGATATGGTGATGCTACAATAAAACATTTTGTTTACGATTTCAAACCTCTGTTTCTAGTCATTATGTTTTGTTTTGCACTGTTTACATTTCAGAAATGAATAAGAAATGCCTTTTATTGAACGTCTTAATGCAAATGGAATCCAACTGAATCCTGTACCTGAACCAAATCGCGTGCAGAGTGTATCATTACACCTCCAAAGTAAGTCATTATTAAATTGCAGCATAAGCATATATTCTTCGGCTTATAAATACTTTTGATGCACTTATCACAAGATGGCCGCTTAAAATGGTTCAGACTACATCTTTAAGAGTGACCCATGTTCCTCTGAGATGTCAATTACCATAGCCCAGTGGCTCCCTTTTATGTAGATGATAACTTTAAAAATTATTTTTACAAGTACATTATCATAAGTGACATACATTATGTACCTTAAACATCACTTATTTGTTTGCTGTGCTATACCCCCTGCAATAGCTCCATGTCATTTGAAAACTACTGCCTTAGCCAATTTAATGTGTGCCAAGGTACATATTTGTGCATCTGGCTAAAGCAGCATTTGTTGTGATCTTGTGTATTCAGCTGTCATTTTTAATGATCATGATTAGTCTAATCATAGATGAGAATCCAATCATCACCTCTGAACAGGTGTGCATTAGATAATAAACTTAAATTTGATAGCGATGCAGAAATGAGCAGCTGACCTGTGCAGGCTCGACCATTATTCCCTATGGGAGTGCAATAATAGTCTAAAAATAAACTTAAACCTACAAATAATAGCATTTATTGAGTTGGTATAGGTCATAAATGGTTAAATGGTTAATTAAAATCAGAAGCTAAAACTGATTGCAAATCTGTTACATTTGTTATTTTATGCTACATAACCGAAACCATTTCCTAAACATTACAACATAACCAGTCCTCCATCGCTACAACCATCCGATCAGTGTCCGCCTCCTTTAACAACTGGGGGTTTAAAATACTAATCTGTATTTTAGCTCCAGATGTAACAGCCTTCTACAGACTCTAAGTGACCAAGACACTGTGCAGTGCTGTCCGACATATGATGTATGAATTTACAGTACAGTACTGAACTCTACTTAAAATATCTTACTTTATAATCAGTCAAAGTAATTCTTATGTCCTGGCAGCACATTATCATTTTTGTTTTGTTGAAGAGTAGTGCAGTGCATTTAAGTTTTTCTGCCCAGCTGATCACACAAGCCAATCAATCAAACAGTAACCTGAGCAGAAGTGTGAGTTAAGTCCTTCATTCAATTGAAAGGTTAATAATTTACTTTACAGGCCCGGTAGCACATGTTTGGATTAGAAACTGTATTCGGTTGATGTGCTTAGAGACTTCAGGTTACTTATATTTCTGCTGCTTATTTGTAACAAGCTATAAATTAAATATGCACCTGTCCTATTGTACATATTACTCCCACCACCTGTATACTCTCTTTAACCTACAACTATATAAACTGGTTCACACATTAGTCTTTGTGAGATTTTGTATTCACTTAGTTTGCACATTTGTGTGACTGAATGCATCCTGCTGATTATGGATCTATTGTTCTGGAATACAATGTCGGCACATCCTGTGACTATGCCTGACTCAGCTAAAACTAGTCTCTTACCTTATCTATGCATACACACACACATATTCTTTTATAACCCCTTCCCCAGGTTTTTATCATGTATTGACTTGACATGTGTGTTGAAGTTTCCTGCCTTTGTCTTGGTCTCTGTCTAATTTTGTCTAGGCACACCCTAACCTAGCTATTTAAGAGAGTGTGCAAAGACCGTTCTTTGTGCTTTGACCAATAAACATATGACCTTTTCTAGTGTGATTGTTGGTTAAGGTTCCTCAGATCGGACGCTTTCCCTTGGCACTTGAGATTGCACACTTAGACGAGGTCGATAATAGGCAAACACATGGGATGGAATCTAACACAGATAAAAATTACAATTTTCTTAAGGAAGTACAAAATTTAATTTCCTTTCATTAAACTCAGAAAAAACTGAGGTTTCACAAGACTGTGAAAGACAGGTTGGCTACATCTATTCTGATGAAAGGTGAAGTAAGCTAGTGGTAAACATGCCCCCGTCCCAACTTCTTTAGAACGTTTTGCAGGTATCTTATTCAAAGTAAATATTTGCAAAAAAAACAATAAAGTTGATCTATTTGAATAGTAAATATCTTGTCATTGTAGTGTATGCAACTGAATGTAGGATGAAAAGAATTTGCAGATCATCATATTACAACGTCCCAACTTCATTGGAATCGGGGTTGTATTTGAGGTAGTAATGAATTAAAACTAAATAATGATGTGACTCCATATATGAAAAGAACATGCAGGATTTTACATTTCATTTGACCTTTATTTTACTGTAGACAGTATGAACCCAATGTATTTCATGTTTTGTTTGGTCAACTTAATTTTACTTGTTAATAAACATCCATTCCTGCATTTCAGGTCTGCAACACATTCAAAGAAATTGTGATGGGGCAATTTAGAGCTAGTAATGAATTAAAAAATATATATATATTGATGTGATTTCAACCATTTTATAATATAAATTATAAATTATAAATTATAATCATTATTTATTATCCACAAATGGTTGCATCTCCGAAGAGTAAAGATGGGCAGAGGGCCAGTTTGATGAAGTGTATGAACAAATTATTGAAATGTTTAAAAACAATGTTCTTCCCTCTACGGTATGTAATATAATTAAACAATTCAAGGATTCTATCATCGGAATCTTCGTTGTAATTAGGGTTGTACCTCTGATTTGTACTTTTCTTCATAATAAAGTAAAGCACTGAAAGAAAATTAAAGCAGATGAGTAACATACTGCAGGTAATTTTATAAAACCTTTGTAAACAGACTTCTGCTATGACAGTGCTTACTATCCAAACTATTTTCCAGAACAAAGTACATTTGGATGCTGGATTTTTACTGTACTATATTTTGTTCCATCTATTTGGAAAAAAAAGTAATTTTATGTAATTGCACTTGTAATAAGGGTCATGCTCATGGTGAGGAAAATTCCAATAGCCAGGTGTTAAAGGCAAAAAACACCTGATATAAGAAATCATTAAGCAATTTCATTAATGTGCATTTCCTGATTGCAAACACACACACATGCATACAAAGTGACCCTTACCAGAATTACCTTTCAGTGCTGGAGGGTTTAATTAATATAGGTAAATGTTTTCATTAAAGTGTGTGTTGGGATTGGAATTCCTTGTTTTCTTCACACATGCAGGACTACAAAGTCCTTCACTAAGGACAAACTCTTGCTGACTAGTGGGTGTAAATATACTTGGAAATGTGGCCCTGTAGGTTTGTCTTTGTGTTTGTTTTTGTGTAAAAATAATATAATTGTATTTTACCTTATTTAAGGTATAAATAGATTTGGACTGTAAAAATATATTTCAAAGTTTATTTTACAATGCAGTTATATTGTTTTGTTGTGATCGACCAAACAATTATGAGCTTGTATTAAGCATGGAAAGATAATATGGCCTTTCTGAAAACAAGCTCCTATGCAACAATGAACAATCTATATATTAACCATTTGTCTGCTAATCAGCTTTTTTAAGCTGCTTCTGAAAGTTGGAAATACACACTTACCAGCCACTTTATTAGTAACATCTTGCTAGTATCCGTTTTTCTTAAAACTGCTTTAAATCTTTTTGGCTTTAACAAGATCTCTGATCGCACCACATCCCAAAGATTATCTGTTGGATTAAGGTCTGGTGACTATGGAGGTCATTTTATTACAGTGAACTTGTTGTCATGTTCAAGAAACCAACGGTTATGATTTCAGCTTCGCAACACCATGCATAGAAATGGGTAGATTGTAGTCATAAAGTTGGACATGGTTAGTAACAATTCTTAGCTTGTAGCTTGTGACATTTAAACAATCCTCAATTGGTAATAAGGGTCCCAAACTGTGCCAAGAAAACCACCACCAATCTGAACCTTTGATGCAAGGCAGGATGAATCAATGCTGTCATGTTGTTTATGACCAATTCTGACCCTACTATCTGAGTCCATGTGAATTGTAGCCTTGAGCATTGTTTTAAAGCAGCTTTACAACAATATGTTATCTTAAAAGGTGTTGTGCATTCATAAATGCTCTTTTGTATTTCTCTGATTGTTAGAAGTGGTTGTTTGAGCTACTGTTGTCTTTATATGAGCTCAAACAAGTCTGGTTCATTCTTCTCTGACATCAGCAAGACATTTCACTAGAAGAAGAGATAACGAGCAGCTGAACAGGTACACCTAATTAAGTAGACAGTGTATGTGCACTCAGAAAATGCTTTATTTTGCAACACCTCATTACTATTCTTATTGTCTATTTCATCAGCTCCACGTACCATATATATTTACTTTATAGTTTTAAAATAACTTTAATTGACTGTAGTCAATCTGTTTTTAATACATTGTTAGCCCCCTTTATTCTGTTCTCTAATTACGATCACATATCAATTTCTGTTTGCATGATGGATGATTCTCAGAAAGCAGTGACACTGATGTGGTGTATTTTAGTCACTGTGCTCTGTATTGTATATATACTGCACACAGCTACAAGAAACTCATCTGTTGTTGAACAGTTTGTGTTAGTTATCCTCTAATCTATCATCAATGCTCACAGGATGTTGCCTACAGGATACTGGTGGCTGGGAATGTTTGTTAGCTATTTGTTCCTCAATAGCGACACTGGTTGGTTTGTTTGTTTATTTAGTTGTATTTAATGTCACTATCAGCAAAAATGTCCTTTAAATAACAGGTACACGGTTACATCTATACTACTTACATATTATAGCGTCCATGGCCCCAGTGTGGATGTGTCACTGATGATCTGATGCTTATGGTTTTGATGGTCACGTTATATACGTCATTGTCAGCTATTTATGTTGTCTGTGTGTGTGTGTTCAATGATTTAATGTATTTTTGTGTTTAATTCATTACTTGTCCCTACCGTGATCTGGTTTACTGTGTGTGAAGGTGGGTTTAGAACACCAGGTGGACACCACCCTTTATGTTCCACTGACTTGTACTCATTGTTAGGGCTGGTAGTTTTGTCTAATAATAAAGATCTGCATTATTCGCAAATTTTGTGCCTGCCTCTTTGTCCACTCTGATGCTATATTGATGTCAGTATTGGGATTTTTTACCCTCTGACGGCTTCAAGGATGGATATGCTAATTAATGAGATTAATTACTTTTCTGCTACAATCTTGGATAGTCCCAGTGGCTGCCGTGGTTCATCAACAGCTTCAGGAATTATGGCATTGAACTAGTAAAAGAGTTTCTGTACTAGTGGCAGAGGTTTACAGACCTCTTTATAGAACCAAAGTCCACTTATCCTGCTGGAGGATATCAGCGGCGATGGAGTGGTAGTCCAGGCTGTGAAGAGCCATATGAGGCATCATGTTACTACAAAGTCAGATCTCATGGCGACATCTTATGGTGGGTAGCGAGGTATTGCAGGAGAAACGCCTTCCTTTTTTCAACCTTCAGTGCATCAGGAAGCTGATGACAATACTCACCTGACTGCCATCAGAAGCAATCAGCGTGCTCTATTTGAGGAGCGGTTTGGAGCGTGGCTGATTGCGTCTATGTTACCTTCTGTTTTGCTGCAGTTATATCGCTGGATGATAGCCTAGCTTCCACTTCTATTTTCCCGCTCTACTTATTCACTCATTGTACTAACACTATACAGGTCGTTGCCGCACCATGTACATTGTGCCGCTTCCTGGAATGCTAATTCGGCACAATCCCTGGTATGTTCTAACCAAGATGTGCCTTATCCTGATGGTTTGGATCCCAGACCATGCAACTCACTGCGTAAATAAGTACACAGTGTATATAAACACACAGTGCTTGCACCTATTTCCTGGTTCCTGCCTCTTGTGTCTTACATTAAATATTGGTTCAATCCCGAGGCTCGGCCTCAGCCCAGTCGTAACGCCCTGATGCTCAAAGCTGCATCCCTGTGCAGAGTTGTCATCGGGAGTACATTTTTCCTTATTTTTTAACAGTAGGACACAAGGGTATGAGAGTATTGATGAAGCCAAAATTCAAGGAAAAATGATCTGTCCTGTGTAGTAAGTAAGCAGCACTGGTTTGTTTCTTAAGATTGCCCCCCAGCATGGTCTTTTTTTTTTTTAGAGCAGTGCCTTACCAAGCGTGTGGGATGTGAAGAAATTATCATGTTATGTTGTGTATTTGCAGTCATCTCCAGAACCACATCCCATAAAGGCTGGTAGATTAGTTTCTAGCTTGTTACACACCAGTCAAAATTAAAAGACCCATGTATGCATTGATGACTGTCTGGGTTAGCAACTTCCAATAGTCTTTGTAAATTTGTTTTCCCTCCAAGTTGTTCATGTTTACCCCAATGGTTACAATGCCCTCAGTCAGAAATAGTTCAAATCGAGATTTGTTGTCATCAATCTGGGATATGGCATATTTTATAGGTCCTGGGGTTATCCTGATGACATTTTCAGCTAAAGGCCTACCTTTATTCTCAGGTGGGGATGAGGATGTCTTTATTACCAGAGCAGGACACGGCTGATCACCACACAGAGATAAAATATGTGTTGCAGGCATAAAATTCAAAATGAGTGAGTATTTGCAAAATTGATAAAGTTTATCCATTTGAACATTACATATCTAGTGTATTCAACTAAATATAGGTTGAAAGGATTTGCAAATCATTGTATTCTGTTTTTATTTATGTTTTACACAACTTCCTAACTTCACTGGAAATGACATTTAGAATTTTGTTGAAACAAAGCAGATTTTTCAATTTTTTGGTTTGATTGAGCTGACACTTTAAAACATGGATGAACTGAAATATTTATAACTATAAACACACTATGGTTTATATTCATGAATGTAAAACCCACTAAATGTAATTATACATTACATTTGATTCTTAATATTCTAAAGGTTGTTGCAGTTCTCATATCAACTGACAGTTTGACCACTATAATTTTAAGTGTACTAAAGGCCAAATAACCTTAATATGCAACATAGTGATACATTCCAGTCCAGTAAACATTGTTTATTCAATAAAGATAGTAAACTGCTATCAGACCCACTTAGTACAAGCTAATTGTTGTTTCCTAATTTTTGCAGAACATATAATGGTTGGTTACATAAACACTGTCAGAAGCCCTCGCTAACCCTTATGGAAAGAAAATATGTCCCGATATATTAACTGTCAATATATGGAATAATTTTGTTTTACAATTTACTGATTCATTGGATAGATTCAACAAGCTCAATATTTCTGATGGCTACAGTACGTGCTACTCATTAATATGTGACTGAAAAATTATCAGAAATTCGTATTTTAAAAAATACAGAAAATATATAGACTAATATATGGTGTTATATAATAATCAATATATTGCAATATATTTCAAAATACATAAGGAATTGCCGCTTTTCATATATTGTATATATGAAAATGTAATATATAAAATATATTTACTCATATATGTTAATATATTTAGTTTTATATGTAACAATACACTTAATTATATATTTAACTATATATATTACTATATATCTACTATATATTACCACATATATTGTTGTCAAAAATTAGCTTTAGGGATGAGGTAGGAGACGGAAATGCAAAGCAATGGAGATTTATTGAACACAATGCACCAGGAGCGTAGGGAGGCAACTGGCAGGAGGAGCAGTGTGGGGATATGGCTGTGATACCCAGGGTAGAGCTGGGACCCTGGAGAGAGAACACAGAGCAGAGACCACACCGAGCAAAATAAACAAAACAATGTAACAGGAGTCCAGATAGGGAAAGGAACACTGGAGAGGAAAACACTACGCTGATGACTATAGGAGGAGAGGAGAGAACTAAACTAAGGCTGGATGGACGCTGGAGCAAAATAACAAACTCTACAGCAGCACAGAGATAGCGGGAAAACTAGAAGCGGAAACACAGAGGAACAGGAGATGCTAAATAGGGCAGACTGTGACAGAGAGTAGATGAACTGAACGAATCTGGGAGATAGAGAGAGTGTTAGTCGGGGACGAGAGAGAGAGCATTAGTTCACCCAGACAGAGCGTGTTAATCTGAAAGCTGGAAAAGTTAGTACGGGGACTAACAAATACAAACTCGGGCAGGACCGCGCCGGAGGGGCGGGCTAGGGCGAGACCCAACTCAGCCCCAGCCGACCGGGAACCACGCACCTGGGGAAACAAACAAGAACAAAAAACGCTCCGAACGCACAGCGAGAGGATACAGGGAAAAGGAGTGAGATACCTAAGGCTAAAGATGTACCAAATGGTGGAGCAACCAAAATCAGACACGGACGTCACAACCACACACACACGCATCCAACAATCACTCACAGTCAAGGGAGAGAGGAGGAGAGGAGAGTGGGTGCGAGGAAGGGAGAGGGAAGGCACACAGCTGACTAATACACTCACTGGCAGATCACAAACGCACAAACACTCGAATCGACGGAGAAATAATACTGAATAAACACTTACTATATAGAGGAAAAAGGTAGCAGGACAATATCACAATATATATATATATATATATATATATATATATATATATATATATTCGCGCTCGAGCAGTGAAAACGAACGCCTTATAAAGGGAGAGTTAGGAGCCGGGAATTAGAACACCGGGCTGAGCGAACACGAGGGAGAAAGAGAGGGAGCAACGGAATTTCTCACAGAGAATGATATTTTGAATCCCATTCTCAAAACTGAATTGATATCCAGCATCAATTTTTGTATTTTTTTTTTTATTTATTGTTTTTTTAAATAGTTTTTATTGGGGAATTTGACATGAAAAAACAAGGGCAAGATCAACATATATTTAAACAATTGTACCAAGCTGTGAGAAATCCAGTTTCTCGCTCTCCCTCATTCTCACTTTCTAATCAGCGCGAGATTTCCTCTTTCACCAGGCGCTGCTTGTTACTTCCGGGTGCTATCTCTCCCTTTATAAGGCTTCCCGTTTCACTGAACGAGTGCGAAGTATTGTTTTGCTGTCTGGCTGCATATCGAGCGTTTATCTCCGTGATATTGGATGTGCGCTCACAACAGTCTGAGAAACATGAACCAGGCTTTATTTAAGGTGAGTTTTCACCAGCTGTGGTTGCTATAGTAACCATTTCCATCCAATAGAGCCCATTGGCCATTTATCATCAGCTTCTCTGATAGCACCTCATCAACATGAGACTGATAGCTATGACTATGATATCATCAGTGATTAATATTATGTAAACCTAATATGAAACCACTGGGGAAGAGGAATAACTCTAGCATAGATCCATAGTTGGTGAAAGAAGCAGAGAATTATTGCTGAATGCACCCTGCGACATTAAGTATCACAAAATTATGAACAGTAGATATTATTTCATACTGTACACTGAGCTCACTGTGCATTCAAGATCTTTTATTTCTTCTTATTTTGATTTCACATGTTTATACAGATGTGGGCGGCGCAATATGTAGCACCACCACCTCACAGCAAGAAGGTACTGAGTGCAGAGTGTTTATTCTGTATGTCATCCCCGTGTCTGCGTGGGTTCACTATGGGCACTCCCACAGTCCAAAGGGCATGTGGTGTTAAGTTAATTACTCATTATATACTCACGCATTAATTGTGCGTGACTAATCTTGAGAGAACCTTGTATATATAAATATATATCACTCTCTCTCTCTCTCTCTCTCTCTCTCTCTATATATATATATATATATATATATATATATATATATTGCTGGTAAATATAGTATGTGCTGCTGAAATGGCCACAGATGCCAATAATTACGTTAAACAAACCAAATAAACAAACAAACAAACTGTGAAGACGTAGAAGTTACACACTGAACTGCACTGCTTTGGCATCAAATCTAAAAAGCCACAATGTATCATCTGTCTGTCTGTATTAATTTGCAGTTTCAAGGACACAGCACTGAAGTATATCATTCTCCCACAAAAAAGATAGCTGTTACAAACAAACAAAACAAAACTATAGGGACTTTGGACCTTGAACAGCTAGCTTAGTGGTATAGTGCTATAGTGTCAGTGTTTCTTTTACGCCAGATGTAATGGAACACACACCTTCCAAAGAGTTAAACTTTTGTCTCATCGGTCCACAGAATGTTTTTCCAAAAGGCTTGGGGATCATCAAGATGTGTTTTGGAAAAATTGAGACGAGCTTTAATGTTCTTTTTGTTAGCAGTGGTTTGACCTTAACTGAGGCAGTTCTTTGAAAGTTGTGATGGGGTCTTTTGTGACCTCTTGGATGAATCGTCACCGTGCTCTTGCTGTAATTTTTGGTGGCCAGCCACTCCTGGAAAGGTTCACTACTGTTTCATGTGTTCTCCATTTGTGGATAATGGCTCTCACTGTGGTTCACTGGATTCCCAAAGCTGTGAGAATAATCAGGCCTGGGTGTGGCTAGAGACAATGTACTCAGGTGTTATAAACAGGGGCAGCTTGCTAATTAGTACCACCACTATCCATGGGCCAGTGTCAAACTCTTCTCCACCAAGCTTTATAGCTGGAATCATATTTTTGTGTTGCTGCACAAAGCTTTTTGACACTTACAGCCTTAGCTCTTTATTCCACGAAGCTGACGGTTTGCATTGAAGAACCTTGTCCCAGCAGTGTTGTGGAACATACAATTAATCTGTCTACAAATGCAGCATTGTTTTTTGTTTTTGGATAGTGGTGTTTTTCTCCCTCCTGTGTATCCAATAACATATTCAATGGTTTTCTTTTAGATGACACAGGAACATACTTTAAAATGTTCTAGATATTTATACAATTCATTTGCAAGCATCTATTTCACCTCATTCAACGTGTTACATTTTGCTCTTCTTGTGGTATTTGCACAACATTCACTCCTAGAGAGAGCAGACGAAGCACAGTGTTAGGCCTTTAGAAATGCTTTTTAAGCCTTTTCCGGATTCAGTTCTTCTTCTTAAATGTGATTAAATTAGGGCAGGCCAGGCAATAACAGATCTTTTATTTGACTTTTATATGGTTGCCTCTACAACCTATGCCTCCAGTCTAATCATCTGCGTTTTGAATAAGTTGTTAGCCCAGAGAATTGCATACTCATTACTCTGTAGGCTGTGAATAAAGACAGGAAAAGCACATTTTTGTATTTTATAAGCTTTGTAACAGTATATATTAGCAAAGGGAACGTAGGTGTGTGCTGTCATTTATTTATTTGTGCTGTCTTTATTTTTCGTCTCTACTTTGCTAGAGATCATAAAGCTACTGACACATATAATGGCTCTTTCATTATGTTTCGTCTATTATGAAGATGATGTAAATAATGACCATAATGGAGCTTTAATGGTTTACATAAACCAAACAAATTTCAATACTAATACCGTAGCCTTCTTAAAAGCAAATTAGAGTTGGTTCAGTAAAAGTTAATAAAAACTGAATTACAATGAGTAAATAACTGAAACTGAAAAATGTTTCTGTCAAAATACCAAGTCTAAAACTAAATAGAAAACTGCAGCCCAAATAAATTATTCTGCATGATGTGTGTCATCTTTCTTTTTGGGGAATTAGCAAATAAACCAACAGCTACAGCTGGAAGACCAGCGCGAATAACTATTCAACATTAAATTTGTTAAGGTCCCAGTGAAATATGAATTGCTCTCTCTTTTTCCTCTTGGTGTCACGCCGACACACAGCTCGGCAAACCACACCCACGCACGTTTACGTTCACCCTCGTCAGCTTATTGATTCATACACCTGAACCTCATCACACTCATCACACACACCCCTACTTATACCCCTCACTCTCACTCCGCCATTGCGAAGTCTTGTTGTTTCTCCGGGTTCTGAGCGTTTTCATGATCGATATCTGCATTTCGTTACCAAACCGTTTCTCGTTTTTGACCTTTGTATCTGCCTTATCCTGTTTGTACCCGTTTGCTGTTACCGACCATTCGCCTGTCTGACTACAAATTTTTGCCCGCCAACTTGGAAATAAACGCTGTTATTTACCTGGCACACTGCGTCTGACTCTGCCATTGTTGAGGTGTTACAGAAGACTTTGCCGCATCATGGAGGCATCAAGGAGCTGCACCTAAAACAACGCCTGCGGACCCCGGAACTTCGGGAGCAGGTATCCGAAATCACAAAAGCTTTAAGGCAAGTTATATTGGACCAGCAAGCGCTTAACAGCGTGGTCCCAATGATACGTTCTCTCTTCACCCGGGTATCACAACTCGCAGTGGCAGGGCCAGCCCCACCCCCTCCGGCTCATTGCCAGGGATTCCTCTTACAAGTGGATTTATACTTTACACGTGCCCCGCCGGACACAGATGAAGCCCGCATTGCTCTCATTATTTCTCTGCTCACAGGACCCGCTCTGGACTGGGCAACGGCCATCTAGCTCCAAGAAGGGGATGAATCCAAGGATTACCGCCACTTCATCAGTGTCTTCCGGGCGTTTTTTCAGCATCCGTGCGGCGACCTTTCCGACTCAGCTCCTTAAGCTACGCCAGCGTTCTGGTACCACTGCGGATTATGCTCCACGTTTTCGCACATTGGTGGCCCACAGCGGCTGGAATAAAGCGGCTCTTAAGCCTAAGCTGGCAGGTCGTGATGCTGATCTCTCGTTTGATAATCTCATCGAGCTCGCCATCAAGTTTGACCAACTTTTAAGCTTGCGCCCACATATTCGTCACCTACCGATGCCTGGGATTTTCAGCCCCCTGCCTGAGCCAATGGAGGTCGCAAGGACTCACCTGTGGAACACCTAAGCATGACCCAGTAATATCCTGGTGAACCAGGGAACTCACACACTGGTCCTCCCACTGCTTCCAGTACTGCCTGTGCCATCCCCCAGCACAATTGAACTTGATACAGGAACTCACCCCCCCCCCCCATCACAAGTTTCACAGGACCATCGGGATCTGTGCCCCGTATATAAATTATGCACGCCTACCACCCTTCCTCCTCACCGCCCCTAAGACTGTGCCATTGAGCTTCTGGAGGATACCACGCTCCCCAGGGGCCGTCTCTACCCCTTGGCACCCGCAGAAGAGGCAGCCATGGATGCATATATTACAGAATACCTCCACCTGGGCCTAATCCAACCATCCAAGTCACCCATGTCAGCCGGATTTTTCTTTGTGCCCAAAGCGGACTCATCACTCAGGCGCTGCATAGACTACCGGGGTCTCAATCAAATCACCAAAAGGTATGCCTATCCCCTGCCCCTGGTGCCATCCGCCTTAAAACAGCTCTGGTCGGTCAGCTGGTTCACCAAATTCGACCTCAGAAACGCCTACAACCTGGTTTGACTCAAGGAAGGGGATGAATGGAAGACGGGCTTCAGCACAAGTAAAGGTCACTACGAGTACCTCGTGATGCTGTTCGGCCTGGCGAATGCTCCAGCAGTCTTCCAGGCATTTATAAACAATGTGCTTAGGGACATGCTGGGGTGCTTTGTAACAGTTTACCTGGATGACATCCTAGTCTATTCCTCCGACCATCCGACCAACATCGCTCAGGTACATCAAGTGCTACAAAAGCTCTTGGACAACCAGCTCAAGGTAAAGTGTTCCTTCCACACGCAGTCGGTGACCTCCTTTGGCTATGTTATCCCCCCCCAGGGATCGCTATGGACAACACCAAGGTCTCCGCTGTCCTCTCCTGGCCCCGCCCCTGTCACTGAAGGACCTCCAACGCTTCCTGGGGTACGCCTATTTTTCCTTGCGTTTTATCCGGAACTTTAGCCGGATCGCGGCTCCCCTCACAGCCCTCCTCCGAGGCAATCCGCGCATGCTCCACTGGCCCTTGATGGCAGAAAGGGCCTTTACAGACTTAAAGAGTGCCTTCACTCAAGCCCTGATACTAGGACACCCAGACCCCAGTCGCCCCTTTATTGTAGAGGTCGATGTGTCTGCCGTGGGCATTGGGGCGGTCCTCTCTCAACGACTTGGCAAACCTCCCAAGCTTCATCCTGTGGCCTTCCTGTCTCACAAACTAACCCCGGCAGAACGCAACTATGATGTGGGAGACTGGGAGCTTCTGGCCATGAAGGTGGCGCTGCAAGAATGGAGAAATTGGATGGAGGGAGCTTGGCACCGGGTTACAGTCTACACCGATCACAAGAACTTGAAATATCTGAAGTCAGCCAAACGTCTCAGTCTCTGCCAGGCCCGCTGGGCCCTTTTCTTCGCCCGATTCAACCTGGGGATCTTGTACCGCCAAGGGTCTTGAAAGGCTGACGCCCTTTCTCGCTGTATGAAGACCTCTTTAGTTTCCACGGACCCTCCTGAGCCCATCCTCCCAGCCTCCTGTTTCCTCGGAGCTCTACAGTGGGACTTTGAACAGGAGCTGGACCAGGCCCCCACCAGGAACCCCCCCAGATAATAAGTATGTTCCCTCTCAATTTTGGGACCGTCTCCTTGCCTGGGCGCATGTCTCTCCATGCTCAGGGTATCCAGGAGAGACCCGGACACACCAACTCCTGTCATCCCGTTATTGGTGAGAGACCATGGCGAGGGCCGTGCATGTGTTTGTGGCCTCCTGCTCAACTTGCGCACGGTGCAAAACCCCCCGCACCCTCCCATCAGAGTGACTCATCTTGCCCACCTTGACTCATCTTGCCCATCCCGGAACACCCCGGTTCCCACCTGGTGCTGGACTTTCTGAGGGACCTTCCCCCCTCCCAGGCCAGACCTCCATCCTCATGGTAATTGACCGCCTCTCCCGGGCTGTCATGTTCATTCCTCTCCCCAAGCTCCCCACAGCATTCGAGACAGCATTGTCAGGGTTCCTGTTATTCAGCATGATGTTATTTGGATTTTTCTGGATAATTTATTTAACTTCTTTATTTTTTGTTGTCTTTGTGGGACTATGCTAACCTAGAAGTTAAGGTGATAAACTGTGGTCCTGGTTTCAAATCCCACCTCTGCCAAGCTGCTACTGTGTGATCCTTGAGCAAGACCCTTGCCTGAAATTTCAACAGTTGCAAGTTTCTCTGTGTAAGTTCATCTGTCAAATACATAGAAGTAGAAGTTTAATTATTAGGAGAATTTCTAAGCACTGAGATTGTAGTAAAGCATCATGTTTTTTTCTCTTGTTAGTTTTGTTTTTCCTTATATTAACATACCTGGCTTTTTTTTTTTTTAGCTTATCCAATTATAAGTCTAAAATTCAACATTCAGTTATTCTCCTCTATGTGTACTTCATCCAGAGGATAAAAGGCTGCACAATATAACATGACTTGTAAGAATTAAAAAGGGGCCTCAGCCTACAAAGACAGTTTCTTTCTGTAGAAGAAAAATACTATATAGTATTAGTATAACTATATAATAAAATATAGTTTTGGGTGATACAATGGAGATTTTACCTCAGCAATCCTGTGTTGAACTCTTTACTGCAAGTCTCCAGCCCTTTTAGCTAATGGTGGCTTACTCTCCCCTGAGGTCTCTATTACTTGCTTAACCTGAGGATAATTTAACAGTGAGTGTCCACTCTTTCACAGAGACATTACTTATGAAAACAAATACACAAGCTCAATAAAAACATTTCTAAGAAACATCAGAGACATTGGTCTCTTCCTTGGTCTGGAAAGAGAGTACTTTCTCCCCTATCTGAGGGTTAGTTTATGGGTTTACCTAATGAGTTACAGCGTTCCCTAAGAATTTCATTTTCTTCACAGGAGAGAACAAATTTCCATCTCTGCAGAAGCTGTGCTACAGTCTGTGCATATCTCAACCTCAGCCTAGCAGTTGTTTTACTGCTGTTCTATAAGTCCACAGTTCCACAGCATCCAACAGATGTCCCCGGGGGATGTTACATCTTATACCCAGTGAGCACGTGTGTGGTGTAATGATTAGGTCAAGAGCCAGTCTGTAGGTGTGGGTTCTCAACCTTAAATCAATTGTGATAAAAACCTGAAAGAATGTAATGTTTGCAAATTAGTTTAAAATAGTACTACAGGTTTCCAGCTAAAAGACTTGTAAATGCATCAGGAAGAACTCTAGGTGGAACTCAGAAATTGTATTCTGCAGGTAAACCAAACAACGACCATCTTCTGATATTTAAAACCACATGGAGTGGAGACCTGCAGGGAGATTTGGGGTGTTATTACAATACTGTCCTACTATAAGTGCCTCATTCTTACTCCAGGTAACTTTTACACACAACATTTTGCCAAATTCACTTGTAATACTTAGTAAGGCATCTATGTCTCCTTGTTAAGTAAGCATTATGACGATGTCATCAGCATAAGCAGACAGGCAGAATGTGTCTCATACTTGGGATTACATTAGGTTCTATTTCCAGGGTCTACAGTGTACAGAGCACATCCCTGCCTCCACTACACACTTTACAAGGACCACATAAATGACCACCGCCAGGGAGGATTACACTTCAGCACCTTCACAGTGTCACAGTATGAAGATCTTACTTTAGTTAAAACCCAAAGATTCTAGAGTTTTCCACAGGTATTTATGTGCAACACAAAATATTTTTCTTGCTTCAAAGAGATGCCCATATTCAACCAAAAAAGCTTTGACATTTTTGACAAGTATTATCAAATACGTTAAATATTTGCTGGTAAATATGGACCTCCAGAGCACATCAGAATCAGAATGGATCACCTCTTCCTGAACATTCCTCGGTCAGGAGAAAGTAGCTTATAATCACTACAGATATAGGTCTTCAGTTTTTTAATTAAAGAGCTCACCTTATTGGGCCATAGTCTGAGGATCTCTCTCTGCAGCATTTATTTTGACAGGCTGGTGTTGAGGACCTCCAGCACATCTTCTGCTATATTTGGTCTGGAAAGTCTGGTAGAACTCCCCTGGCAGGTCATCATCCATAGGGCTCTGCCACTTCTTGCAAGTGGCAGAGTGTAGAATGCGAGTCTCCAGAGGCTAAACGAAAAACAGTTGCCAGATCTTCACCTTTTCGTTCACTAATGAACAACTTCAGTCTGTGAAGACTGTGGCGGTGAATAATGCATCTCTATCCATTCTTAACTCCACACTAAAGAAAACATTTGGAAGGGGTGTCCTTTTAAACTATACTCTGGAATCGTGATATTATTATTGCTTTCTGCACTTAATAAAGCCCGAAAGGTTCAATAACTTTTTATTTATCAGCCACTCCTGTTAAGAGCTGTAACCTTGTGATATAATTTTCTAGTTCTCACATAGATTTAGCTAGTCCCTGTGTGGAGTTGGCAGTGTAATGCTGTTTTTTCTTCAAAACTACATTCAATTTCCCTACCTGTTTATATGATATGTTTTCATATGCCACTCTCACCATCTCATCCGCCCAGCCCTAGGCAGAGGGCACATCCTCTCCACCCACTAACATGGATCCATTCCCTAACACAAACAATCTATGAGAATTCATATCTTTATGAGTGTAAGTAGTGCCCCATTAAATAGATTCTGACTCAAGTAATATATAAGACACCTCAGGATGCATTAAGGATGGCATCTTAATACCTTGTTAAGCAACTATGCTTATTTGGGAGCTGCATAACAGTTCCAAAAATTCTCAAGAGCAACTGACAAATTGTATTGTATTATAAATTCCTTTTGTAAATTGTATTATAGCTTCCTTTTAATGCACCATCTTGGAATAAATGTCCTAGTGTAATAATATTTTTCCAACAAGTCATTTTAACAAAAGGTTGATTTACCATACACTGGGTTTAGTCAAACAATCTAGGACGCATTTAAATAAGGATCAAGATTAAATATCTGTGCCACTTTAGGCAATATTTATTTTAAATAAGTAATTATTGGGATACAGTGCATATTTATTAACTTTTCCCGTCTTTAACAGATTTTCAAGTGAGGCAAAATAGAAAGCCCCCAAATGGAACATCACAGCAGGAAAGCATAAAGTGAGGGCTTCTGACTTGGGCCAATTCACCATATGTCTTTAAATGACAGGGTATTGATAAATGATAAACTCTTTGACAAAAAGCACCCAGATGGAAATTACTGCAGTCTCATGAAGATATGTAAATGTTTGCCGGTGTGGTCTGATTAGATAATGGGTCTTGCCACAAAAGAGCATAAAATGCTTCCAACACTGCCCTATTAAAAGGCTCTCAGAGGCTACTTTTGGATAGTGTCAAAGTCAAAGTCAAATTTATTTCTATAGCGCTTTTTACAATACAGAATTGTCACAAATCAGCTTTACAACAAAGAGGTTTGATGCCATACAGAAATATAGTGTAAGAGTTTAGTATGAGAGTCATTGTGTCCCTA
>JAVSBV010120940.1:0-19187 GCA_033117975.1 Parotocinclus spilosoma | reverse complement strand
TATAATCAGTCTAGAAAAAGCAAATTCATTAGCGTGTTACATTTACTTCAACTTATATTTCATTGCAAACACAACTGGACAACTGGACTAGTTTTGAGGATAAGCTTGGCCTTTTAGGATGGACATCCCACTCGGGAAGTTACATCTCTCATCTCCTGTAGTTTTATGACAGGATTTATTAGGGGCTGACTATCCAGAGCAGGGGTCAGGCAGCAGATAATTAGGCTTAACCATCCTCTGCTGGTAGCCATGCAGCGTCACCCAGACCTACCTTATTAAAACTGTATCTGTTACCTGCATCTGCCCCAAGTCTAAATACACCCAAAAAGTCTGCTTTAATAATATCATTAGGATAAACACAAACAGCTCTTGTAGAAATAACAATCTTAAACTTAAGCCAGGATTATTTAACATTAGATCACTTATAAACGAAGCATGCAAAGCAGGCTTTTGGTTAGATTTAGACTGGAACACATGGCTCGGGTTGGTTCTTGCCTCTTGGCTTTGTTACCTTCTGGTTCTCCTTTTTCTAGCTATAGTAGTGCTGCCAGAGTTTCCTGCTGCACATGATGCACATGTGCTCTTAAGCAATAGGTAACTGTTATGATTTGTGGTAGGACCCAAGGATACCCACAACGTATAATAACAATGGGGAAATAATAAAAAAAAACTAAAAGGGGAAGAAGAGCGGAGCGACCGGTGAGGATGGCCGAACGCGCCAGGAGCGAAAGGTAGGAACCCTATCAGTAACTACATTTTCTCTTTTCTCTTCGTGCTTACGTTCTGGTACGAGTTCTATCCCCACGCACTAAGATATTCCTCCACTTCAGCATTACTCTAATGGTCTTCATCAACAGATCCACCATCCACCAGGGTTAGGATTAATGTTAGAGTTAGGGTTAGAGTTAGGACTCAAGAGCCTAAAGTGACTCTGTGTTTCAGACGAAGTAGTTGCTGATATACTGTACATATTTTTTACATTATTTTATTCTATATTTTATTTATCTGTTATTATGTACTTACTTACTTACTTACTTACTTAACTGTACATATTACAAACTTATTATTTGTTAAATTATATCAATTATCAGATACGTCACCCAAGGAGAAATGGTCCTTTTTTTGAGTCTTGGTTTCTTCCTTGCAACATTTAGGGAGTTTTTCCTTTTTCACTGTTGCCCTAGGCTTGCTCAGATTTTATTGGCCTTTTAAGATAATATAATTTTCTAAAGCTGCTTTCAGACAATGCTCCAAAAGTGCTATTATAAATAAATATGGCTTGACTTGATTGTAACTTTAAAGAAATAAGTTAAAATTTAAGATATAAGTGCTAACTAGGCAGAGGATTGTCCTTCAAATGTCTTTCAAATCATTTCACTATGAATTAATTTACATATAGCGTGACATGTACATCTATATCACACTCAGACACAAACACACACACACACACACACACACACACACACACACACACACACACACACACATCACACATCAGCCATAAACCAGTGGCTTGTAATGCCTCATTTATCCCAGGTTATTTTCCTAAACCTTATTTTCATAATCTTACACATTAAAAGCACTTGAGACAAAGGAAATAAAGTCCAGATCCTGTAGCTGAATGAGCGTAAACATCTGAGGAGTTTTTATTATGTGTATGATTACTATTTTCTTTCAGTGTGGCCAGAACAGAATCTGAATTAATGTACGTTTCATCAGATTAATCGAGGTAAGTAAATACTGTTTCTTGCTTTTAAATTTATTATATTGTAACACAAACTAATGCTGAACATGATATTTATGTTATTATTTAAAGAAATAATTATAATTAAAAATCGCATTCATTTTTACATGAACCAGCATAAAAGCATAATAAAAACCATACATTTTCTGGATTGTTTATTATAAGAATTATGGGTCAGATACAATTTGTGCAGCAATGTTCTGTCAATGTTTGTCATACATGCCACAGTGTTTTATTTGTTGGGCTTATGAACATTAATATTTGTAATGTGCAACCTTACAAATTTTTGTGTCCTTTTTGTTGGCTGACAGAGTTAACAATGTTTTTTAATTTCCTTGTACACAGTCCATCTGACTGTAGATTGGTGGAATTCACACTTTCTGAAATTATTTTTCTGAAATCTTATTTGTTCGTGCCAAGATACACCTCCATAAACTGTGTAGAGCAGACTCAGTTACATAACTGTCATTCAAATATAACAAAAGTATTTGAGTGCTGCACACACGAGTGCCTAGATATGATAATATTGTAATACATAATAATAAGTACAATTTATATTGTGCCTTTCACAAACCCAAGAACCCAGAGTAAAATATGTGTTGGGAATTCCTTTGCGGTGGGTATTACTGTTTTTTCATTGTGTTTTAAGTACAGAGTGTACACAATTGTATGTTTTATTCATTGTCACAGCAACATCAATGGCTACTCGTGACAGGAACAAGGCTCTAACAAAACCTCAGACATACTGGAGGCAGATTAGAGCAAACAATTAACGCACATCTTTTGAAAGTAGAAGAATACAGCGCACCCAAGCAAATCCGCATGGGCATGGGGAGAACATGCAAACTCAACATTACAGATAAATAAAGAAAAAGAATTTCTGGTTCCATCCTCTGATCAAAATTCCCTCAGATTAGTTTTATTAATCCAGGGTTTAGGCAAGAAAACACTTCAAGTTCCTTAAATGTATTTATTTTCCATTTAAAAAAGAATATACACACACAGGCCAAGGAACAGATGGCGACACGGTTATGCAATTCCAGCCAGTAAAAGCTTGCAGTTCCAATTTTGAGAGTCTGACCTCTGTGCATGGCAGTCTGAAAAGAAAAAACAGAAGAGAAAGTTTTTTCTTTATATTTTTTGTTCCTTGATGTTTGTCGTACTCTTACTTCAACAAGCAAAGCCTCCAAATCACCTTCCAGAATTACTTATGACTAACATCAAGACAAATTCAGAACTGTAAGTGCACTGAGATGTGCGATTATTATTTTAACTTCACAAAAAATGTAAGTTCAATTTTGTTGGTTTCCTAGAGCCTTAAAAAACCTTCTCAAAACCTTTCATTGAATTGTTGCTGTTTTCATTTCACCTTCTTTATATGCAAAGGCACATGAAGACTGGTTTTAAAATGCTCATTTGAGGTCAAGTAAATCTATTTCAGGTCTCTGTTTAAGTTTTTGTGGACTTTATGTGAACCACTAAAACAATAAAATAATGGTCCATTAAATCACAGAATATCCCCTCTAGTTACGAGTAAAAGCTCCTTTTTTGTGCGTTTGTAGTGTACTGATGCCTTAGTTAGTAAAGGAGCTTAAATGATTAAGCCTGTGGTTAGAGATAAAAGCATAAAAAATACCTTAAGTATATATTTTAGACAGATGTTCAGTATGGGTGTTTCTGGTCAGGTTTGTAGAGTTTTTGTGGATTAGACCCAGAGATCGCAGGGCACACGTATGAGTGTGAATCGATCACAGGTCTGTTTAGGGTTTGCTGTTGTGAATTACCTCCTCCTTCATGTGTACGACTAAGGTGGGAAAACATCAGAATAATAATTTGATATAACTTTCTCCATTATTTAGACACTAAGACAATGTGCCTCCAAGGACCTCCCACTGAGAACTGATTCTAAAATCTATTTTGTTTTAGAAATCTTTTTTCTAAATACTAAGTTAGTATTTAATTACTAACTTAAATATTAAATATACTTAATTTTTCTATTACTTTAATCTACACTTAAGTATTTACTTAATAAACATCTAGGTCACCCATGGAGGACGGGTTGCATTTTGAGTCTTGGTTCCTCCCAAGGTTTCTTCCTTCTACTTTCAGGGAGTTTTTCCTTTCCACCCTCGTCCAAGGTTTGCTCAATTTGGGATTGGCCCTAAGATAATATAAGATTGTAAAGCTGCTTTGAGACAATGTTCCGTTGTAAAAAATCTATTTGATTTGAATTTAATTGTTTTAGTTTAGGTCAGATTTAGGGCAAAAATACAGCAAAAATGAAGCAAAAATTTAGGCAAATATGTAATGCTGCAAATTTCATCCCAGATTAAATACCCTCTCAGAGATATCAAGACTCCTTATAGAAGTTTCCCAGCTGCGAGGAACAGATAATGTATTTGTTTTGCATGAGACAGAAATGTACAATTTTGCAAACAGAGTCAATAACCCAACTCAATATACCCGGGTTTGGTTATCCAAATTCGTTTCTAAACTGACTCAAATATTGTAATTTTGGAGTGTATGGTCATAGCAGTAATATCCATGTTTTGGATTGTGTCTATTTACAGAACCTCTGCACTAATGGAGCCCACCCAAGTTTCCACAGTGAGTGTGCCATATCTCAGCAACCAGAGCAGCAGTAATTCATCTGGTCAGAGCTGCTCTCGTGATACCGTCCTGACAGTGGTCATATTCCCCATCCTGTACTTTATCCTCTTCCTGCTTGGGATATGTCTCAACTCTCTGGCAGCATGGGTCTTCTTCAGCATCCCCAGCCGCTCCCACTTTACTATCTATCTGAAGAACGTCGTAGTAGCGGACTTAATCACGACCCTCACCTTCCCCTTCAAGGCCGTATCAGACTTAAACAAAGGCTTTATTGGTCTAGGTGTCTTTGTCTGCCGTGGCTCTTCGGTGCTCTACTACATCAACATGTACATCAGCATCCTGTTCTTTGGCCTGATCAGCATTGACCGCTGCAGAAAGACCCTCTGGCCCTTTATAAGCACCAGTCCTAAAGAGCTCTTTTACATTAAGCTCCTGTCTGCAGTCATCTGGGCGGTTCTCCTGGCACTTTCGGTGCCCAACATGATTCTGACCAGCCTGTCTCCTGAAACTGAAACATTTAGCTGCAGCGATCTAAAAACAGACTTTGGCCTGAAATGGCACGAGGTAGTCAGTAACACGTGTCAGGTGATCTTCTGGAGCAACCTAGTGGTAGTTGTGCTTTCTTACACACTCATCACTAAAGAGCTATACAGTTCCTTCGCACGTACTAGAGCTCAGAACGTAGCGGCTCAGAAGCAGGAGAAGGAGAAGAAGGTGCGAGCAAACGTCTTCCTGGTTCTTGCCGTTTTCTTCATTTGCTTTGTGCCCTTTCACTTCACCCGAATTCCGTACACCATGAGCCAGACCAGAGATGGTGATTTCATCTGCCAACAGAAGTTGATCTTATTTCAGCTGAAGGAGACCACGCTGTTCTTATCGTCTCTAAACTCACTACTGGATCCTCTCATGTATTTCTTCCTCTGTAGGTCATTCAGAGACTCGCTCTTTAAAGCGCTCCACATCTCACCTGGAAGGTCCAGGGTTCTACAAGACAACGATATGCCTGCAACCCAGTCAGAACCAGTGTAACCCAGAAATAAACCCAGATTCTGTTTCCACAAGGAATGTAATATATTAGGTGAATAGTGAATCGATTCATATGAGTTTACTCATTTTAATGAATCACACTGAACCACTTACACACTTTACATAACATTAGCTCTTGAAAGTAACTTACAATGTTAAAAGATCAAACATTAAACAACAGTGATGTTCAACCTATTCTGCTGAACAACAAAACCTTTCACAGCATTAGTGGAACAAAAATATGACATATTTCTATACATGGTTGGTTGCTGCAACAAAAACCCCTGGTAGGCCTATGATTGACTGCTGCTCTGTCCAGGGCATGCTTACAGTTGCATTGCATGATCTCCAGGATAGGCACCGGAGCCCAACATCTGCTGGTTAGGCTCTGAATTCCTGTCACTACGAGCTGAATTAAGTGGCTATACAAAGTGAGTGAGTGGGAAATAAACTAAAATGTGCAGAAAATGAGACATTCTCATCCTGATCACAGATGCCAGAGTAATGCTGTACACACTGTTTTATAGTGTTCCTAAAATATCTGTTTGAAAAATGCTATCTTTTCTGCTGAAAACAATTGCCTTTGTTGTGTCTGCATAGTTTGCATTGTATATATGATGTTACAACCCCAATTCCAATGAAGTTATGCCGTTGTGTAAAACAGAATACGGTGATTTGCAAATCCTTTTCAACCTATGTTCAATTGAATCCACTACAAATACAATATATTAAATGTTCAAACGGATAAACTTTATTGTTTTTTGCAAATATTTACTCATTTTGAATTTGATGCCTGTAACACGTTCCAATGAAGTGGTGACAGGGGCGTGTTGTCACTTTGAATGGTAGAGTTATAACTTATACATATATATGGAGAGATGAACTGTGTTTAATGATAATGATTTTCTGAAGTGTTCATGAGCCCATGTGATAATACCCATTACAGAATAATGATGGTTTTTATTTTGGTTTTTCAATGGTGGTTTTTGGACTTGTCACTTACAGAGATTTCTTCTGATGCTCTAAATCTGTTGATAATATTATGGACTGTAGATGATGAAATCCCTAAATTCCTTACAATTCCACAATGAGAAACGTTGTTTTTAAACTGTTGGACTTTTTGATCATGCAGTTGATCACAAAGTGGTGAACCTCACCCCGTCCTTGCTTGTGAACGACTGAGCCTTTCGGGACTGCTCCCTTTATACCCAATCATGACACTCACCTCATTCCAACTTTCTCAGTCTTTTGTTGCCCCTGTCCCAACTTTATTGGAACGTGTTGCAGTCAATAAAATCAAAATGAGTGAATATTTACAAAAATGCAATAAGGTTCATCCGTTTGAACATTACATATTTTGTTTTTTTAGTGTTTTCAATTGAAATTGGATTGAAAAAGCATTTGCAAATCATCATATTTTGTTTTTATTTAAGATTTACACAATGTCCCAGCTTCGTTGGAATTGTAGTTATACTAGTACCTATTTAAATAGTTTACATCATTGAATAAAATTACTAATATGACTAATTTTAGCATTAAACAGCATTATGTGTGGGTGTGTTTTGTACCTTTCTGATTTAGAAACTAGATTCCTAGAAAACATCACAGAGCTTCCCCTCAGTTTGCTGTTAGTTAGTCATTTAAGTTGTAACAGGTTGTAACAACATACTTTCTCTACTTCATCAGTATTAACTTACCTTCCAAACTGGCACTTTAAGCACATCCAAATATAGACATGTTTAATACAGAATTTCTCTTACTGATGGTGACCAAATCTAACCTAGCAAAACCACCTGTTCTGTAACAAAGTTTACGTTGTCTTACATTAATGGTCTTTTAATGATTGGGATTTTTCAGCTGAATCACAGCACCACATAATCTGCATCGATGAGCTTTGGTCTCTCTGAACTCAGCTTTCTGGTTTATCCATTTTTAGACCAGTTAATATGAACTTAGAGGTCAGGCCAAAGTGATATATCTCTTGTTCAAATCATTCAGGTCTCCCCAATATTCTCCCTCATCCAACACATGGATATGAGAATTGACTGTTGGCTCACTGTCTTATAGGCCTACATCCAAGAGCAGTGGGTGAGCAGAATGTTTTACCCTTTTAGTGTACAACAAAAACTTTAAAAATTCTTTACCTGTTTTAAGAAAATGTGGAAATTGGTCCGTTAGTGTCCCCTAGTGGATTAGAACCGAAAGAGCAAGTATTGCCTGGAATCTGTACATCGATTATTGAAATGCTTTTTAAAATATTTGACATTGTTTTTCGTTATTGTTCATATACAGTATCTCACACAGATTGTATCTCTATACGTATACTGAATATTTTGTGTGGCCACAGCACTGCCTTAACTCTCTTGGGCATGGAGTTCACTTGAGCTTCACAGGTTACCACTGGAATCCTTTTTTATTTCTCCATGATGATATCACAGAGCTGATGGATGTTAGAGACCTTGTGCTCCTTCACATATGTTCAGTAGAGTTTAGGTCTGGAGACCTGCTTAGGCAGTCCAGCACCTTTATCTTCAGTTTCTTTAGTAAGGCGGTAGCCATCTTGGAGGCGTGTTTTGGGTTGTTATCATGTTGAAATACTGCCCTACAGCCCCGTTTCTGAGGGGGGGATCATACTCTGCTTCAGTATGTAACAGTACATGTACCAAGTATTCATGGTTCCCTATATGAACTGTAGCTCCCTACAGCCAGTAGCACTTATACATCCCCAAACCATGACATCCTCACCACTGTGCTTAACTGTAGGTAAGGCACACTTGTCTTTGTATTTCTCATCTTGTTGCCTCCACACTCTTAAAACCATGTGAAATATATAATTTTCTTCTTGGTCTTATCGAACCACAGGACATGGTTCCAGTAATCCATGTGCTTAGTCTGATTTTCTTCAGCATCTCTTTGTGATCTTTCTTGTGCATCACCTTTAGAAGAAGCTCCCGTCTGGGATGACAGTCCAGACCAGTTTAATACAGTGTGAGGTGTATGGTCTGAGCGCTGACAGGCTGACCCCCCACCCCTTTAACCTCTGCAGCAATACTAGCAGTACTCCTGTGTCTATTTTCAAAAGCGAACTTCTGGATATGAGACTGAGCACGTGCTCTCAACTTCTTAATTCAACCATGGTGAGGCCTGTTCTGAGTAAAACCAGTCCTGTTAAACCACTGTATGGTCTTGACCACCATGCTGCAGTGTTGCTCTTCTTATAGCCTAGGCCATAGTTATGGAAAGCAATAATTCTCCTCAGAGTTTTTGCCATGTTGAATTTCCAGTGTCCATATAATAGAGTGTGAGAGTGATAACACCAAATTTAACACCTGCTCAAATCCTCATGATAAGTGACAATGCATAGTGTGTGTGTGTGTGTGTGTGTCTCAGCATTATCAAGCTGGATGGAATCACTCTGCAGTACATAGCAGTGCTAAATCATTAGGGAACACGTGTTATACTGTAATGTACTTCTCTCATACACTGCCCAGCTACTTTATTAGTTACACCTTGCTAGTACTGGGTTGGACCCTCTTATTCTTCAGAACTGGAAGTCTTTAAGGCATCCATTCAATAAGGTGCTGGAAACATCTGTCAGAAGTTTCTTCGTGTTTAAGTGATATCATTACACAGTTGCTGCCGATTGGTGAGCTCAGAGGTGCTCGAATAGATTTAGATCTGGTGACTGTGAATGCCATTTGAGTACTGCAAACTCACTGTGGTGTTTAAAAAAACAGTTTCAGGCTATTTATGCTTTTGACATGGTGTGGCATCCTGCCCACACCGATACACCACAAGCAACAACTTGAACCAATGATACAATGCAGGCTGGATCCAGACCAGGCAACATAGTTTCAGCCTTCTATTGTCCAATTTTAAAGCACCTGTGTGAATTGTAACCTCAGTTGCCTTTTCTTAGCTCACAGGCTGGTTTTCTAATGCTGTAGCCCATCTGTTTCTAGGTTCTTCTAAGTCAAATTTATTTCTATCGAGCTTTTACAAAGGAGCATTGTATCAAAGCAGCTTTATAATCTTATATTATCTTAAAAGGCCAATCCCAAAATGAGCAAGCCTAGGGTAACAGTGGAAAAGAAAAACTTCATTAATATAGAAGGAAGAAATCTTGGGAGGAACCAAGACTCAAAAAGTGACTGTCCTCCTTGGCTGGCCTAGATGTTAATTAAAAAGTTTTAATCGAAAAATATGTAGTAATTTTAAAATAAACCAAAATCACACAAATAAATTAAATAATTTAAAAGATTTGAGATGATCAGTTCTCAGTGGTAAGTTATTGGAGGCACATCGACTAACTAACTAAATAATAACTAAATGATGGAGGAAGTTCCTGCACTCTGGTGGGACTGAGTTCTGTTTATGGAGACCAGTAGAGTGATGCTGAGGTGGATGAACATCTGTGTGGTGCTGAAACTGGTACCAGAACATCAGCTTGGAGAGAAAAGAGAAAATGTAGTTACTTATGGGTTGGGAGCACAGAGACTATTAATAATCACTGATGCCATGTGCAGCATGAAAACTCCAGCAGCACTACTATTGCAGCATAGCTAAAGGGAAAGAAACAGAAGTAAACACAGCCAAAAGGCAAGAGCCGACCTGAGCCATGTGTCCCAGTCTAAAACTAACCAAAAGCCTGAGTAAATAAGAATGGTTTTTATCCCAGATTTAAAGAGTTGGAGAGTGTCTAAATCTCTAACTAAAAGTAGGAAGTTTATTCCATAGCTGGGGGGGGGCAAGTGTGAGAAAGCTTTACCCTCTGCTGTTACATGTTTAATTCTAGGAACTAAAAGAAGTCCTGCACCCTCTGAATGAAGTAGACGAGTTGGATTGTAAGACTCTATAAGAGATGAAAAAGTTACCTGCACAAATAAAAAGTGGGAAACGGCTGTAAAAAGTTATGAAATTAAACTATAGCGAAGACAAAGCCAAACTTAAACGAAATTCTGTGATTCGCTAACAGCTTATAACCAAACACAAACTGGGAAACAACTGTTGTTAAAATCATAAAAAAAAGGTTAAAATCATACCTAATAGTGAGTGGTTACTCGAGTGACATTTTCCGTTTTATCAGCTCAAACCAGTCTGACCATTCTGCTGTGTCCTCTGGGATCTGAGTATTTTAGAACTGCCCTCACTGGATATATTCGGTTTTCTGGGTCATTCTCTCTAAACCCTAGAGATGTAGGAAAATCTCAGTAGATCAGCAATTTCTGAAATACTCATACCAGTCTAACTAATTAGATACTTGCACATTTAATAGGAGTGTACCTAATAAAATGGCCACTGAGTGCATGTTGCGTACTGCTCCCAAAATATAAGCACACAGTCACACACTAAGGGCCACTTTAGAGACACCAATTAACCTAACACACATTTCTTTGGACTGTGGGAGGAAACCGGAGTACCCGGAGTAAACCCACACAGACACGGGGAGGACATGCAGACTGCGATTGAATCCGGGACCTGGGACCATTTTGCTGTGAGGCAGCAATTCTTATGAGTGTATATAAGGTGATTTGTTTCCATTCTACAGAACTGATCCCAGTAGATATGCATCACTTTAGAACTGGTGGCATAGCGATCAGGCAAGTGGTCAAATCAGGCAAATTGAACCCAAGTTCAAATACACCCTCTGCAAGACTCTCACTTCTCAGGAACAGACAATATTCTGTCAGACAAAGCTATAGTATTTGTATTTATTAGATCATTCCCTTTCCCCACGTGCTAAAACTGGAAGTGACTTCCTGGTATATGCTGTTTGGCTATATAAGCCTCCCTTATAGCAAGACACTTGGAGTTGGAAGTACCAACGTTTTGAGCAACTGCTTGATAAACATTGCATGCAATTGGGATTTTTTGGACTGTTTATATTTCAACTTGGATTAAGATGATTTAAGAAATATCTCTTGCACCTGGAACACACTCTTGTGGCCTTTTTGTTTACTGTCAGACCATCACACCTGCACACTTACTGTAAAAGATACAGTATACAGATACAGTTTGAATGCACAATACTTATTAACGATATAAACGATGAAAACATAAATCACAAATGAATAGTGCTTTGGCTGAATTTTCAATTAAACATATGCTCTGAGCTAAGAGGTACCACCCCCCCCCACCAGGTACAGATATTTATTAAAAAGGAATTGATAATGAGAAGGCAAAACATGAAACATCTAGTGTTCATAGTGTATGCAATAAAATAAAAGTCACTGCATAAAAGCATAATATAAAAACATGACAGATTTTATTAATTTGCATTTCCATATCATCCCACTTTTTCTAATATGGATTATAGTTAAGTAAATAACATAACATTTTATCCAGCATGTCCAAATGTTGCAACACATTGTATAATCAGCTTAGACTGCATAGACATCGATAATAACGATTCAGTTCTGTGTTTGAGATCAGTAATTTAACTGCGTTTACAAATAGTAAAGATACTGCTTGATGCTGGGTCTTGTAATCCAGTGTCAAAAGGCTCCAGAACAAAACCCTGCTGCCTCTGAAGCTGACCACAAACAGTTCTGTGAAATACAGATATCAGCATAACACACACACACACACACACACACACACAAAAACAAAAACACACACAAAAAAACACAAACAAGTCTTCTGACTTGTTCCTTTTTTCATGCAAAAATTTGCTGTTTCTATAAAAAAAAAAGCAGAAACATTTGTGGGAAAGGTCCCCACAATGTCAGAAATGTCAGATCTTATTAGCCTTGTGAAGAAATTTGGTTTTCACATTTTAATATTAGTTAGATAAGATACATAGAAGAAAGATTAATTCCCACATAGAACACCCAAGGAGTCTTGGTCCTCCCAGGGTTACTACCTTATAGTATAAACATGGGCACAAAAACGCACATGCACACACTCAGAAACTGAGTCTGTTTTCTGCCTCTGCCATCATGCCAAGCGTTTCACTATGCCAATCTTTTTAGTGTGCACTATGTATTAACTCAAGGTCTTTTCACTGCTAAGATTCCATGGCTGATGCTGTAAACCTCTACAGCTGAAGGAAACCTGTTGTTGCTTCCAGAGGAAGAACTTCTGCTGTTACAACCAGGGAGTCGTGTGGTGCTTTTAGCTTTATGACAGACCAGTGTGCAGGTCAAAGGACCAGAGCCAAGTAATACATTTCAAACAGTGCAGTTTATTTCCAGTAAAGAGGCGCGCTAGTGCTAATGGTCAGTCTGGTGCAGTGCAGTGGTAAGTGGAGGTTATCCCCGGCAGTGCATCAGGGAAGCATCCAAGCTGGTGTATCAAGCGCATGGATAATCCAGGAGAGCAGGTTCATCGGCGCAGCAGACTTCAAAAAAGAAACACAAAGGCACATCAGGAGAGGGTAAATACCTGACTGTTAAGGTAGCCGTGTAGGCAGCGTTACCATCGTAACCATGGCAAAAAATAATGATCAATCATGCTCAAGGCCGTTTCCTAAATGAAGCTTCCAACGAGGTGCCTACTGAATGAGCCGCTGCAATCTATAGAAGAGTCTGTAAGGAGGGTGTGTCGTGCAGGACCCGGGTTCAATCTCAGAGTGAAGCGGATGGGTCCTTTCTGTGTCTGCGTCGGTTTACGTCCAAAGACGTGCGTGTTAGGTTAATTGGTGTCTCTGTAGTGGCCCTTAGTGTGTGACTATATGTGTGTGGGACTGGGATCCCATCTAGGCTTGTTCCTGCACTTGGTCCGACTGGCCCGTGACCTCGTGTGGATTAAGCGGAAGATAATGAATGAGTGAAGCTTGACTGGAAGCACTTGTGTTTAGTTTAGAAATGGTATAATCCAGTATAGAATGGGACTTTTGGCTGTATGTTATTGTCTTATTTGATTTTCATAGTGACGGGTCCTGAATCAAATCCTAAAACAGCTTCAATCCCCACCTCCTGGTGTATTGAACTTGATGCAAATGAGTATATAAAGTCTGGCACAAGGTACAGCAGAATCTCCTCTTTAACAAAGTAAAGGAAGTGATACACTGGTACGGGCATTCATTCTGGCAGTGGCATGGCAGACGTATAGTGATAGGAAAGGAAGTCTTTAAATGGCCTCTGTGTGTGTGTGTGTGTGTGTGTGTGTGTGTGTGTGTGAGTCTGTGTGTTCACTAAGTGAGCAGAAGGGCATATACTCATGCAACATCCTGGGTTTCATTTCTCCAAAGAACGACTGGTGAGTTTCTTCTGTTAAATAGCATTAAATTGTTGTGCATGTGTATTTTTAATTTAATAAATGCAATATTGTGTACATTACATCCACACCCTAGCTTATTAGGTTTGTTTTTATACATTTTAACATGTACCACCACACTGCTTACCTGGCTACAGCAGATGGTTGATGGACGTGGAGAGCAACACCTACCTATTCATGCTTAGTACTTTCATACTTTTAAAGGTGTAATAGACAGTTACTGTAAATGTCTAACAGAGTCAAATACAGATCTAACATATAAACCTGCTTTACATTTCTGTCCAGTATAAAGGGACTGACTTGCAATATGCAATATTTAAATTACAGAATTCTTTCTTTCAAATGATTTTTTTTGTCATTTGAACAAAACTTTTATATAAGCTGAGTTTCTATTTTTTTCCTATTTTGGCTTGTGGGATAAATATTTCAAGTCGTTGAATTACAATGAATGTTGAATTACAAATCAAAGAAAGTTGGGATGGTATGGAAATTCAAATCTAAAGCAAACACATTTCTTCTTACATGTGATTTACCTTTAACATTAACCTGAGAAATGTAATGTTTTTTATTGAGCTATGTAATATCCATGCAGTTTGTAAATAAACATTCAGTCAAACACATAAACAGTTGGGACGGGGCAATTTTAAATAAATGTGCTCAATATGGTTTATTTTAGAGGTTAATTTGTGGTTATGTATGGAAGATGGTGACCTACAATATATATTGTTTATTTTATAGGTTTACATTGTGGTTATGTATGGTAGATGATCTATTTGCTGTGACTATGTACGTTTGGTTCATAACTCATGTGCAAACAGAAACACTGGTATTCTTACAATTCCAAAATATTTTTGTTATGAAACTAACAACAAATGCCTATTTCAAAATTTTCTATTAGTGAGGACACTAATTTTCAATTAGTGTCCTCAGTTCCCAAACATTTATTGAGTGTTAAAAGGCATGATGATGTAACACAGTGCTAAACACGCCCCTGTCCCAACTTTTTTGGAACATGTTGCAGGCATCAAATTCCAAATGATTGAATATTCACAAAAAAACAACAACGTTTATCAGTTTGAACATTAAATATCTTGTATTTGTAGTGTATTCAATTGATTATCGGTTGAAAAGGATTTGCAAATCATCATATTCTGTTTTTATTTATGTTTTACACAACGTCCCAACCTCATCAGAATTGGGGTTTTACTATGTGAAACAGTGCAGTGTAAATACAGACAAACTCTTTCTAAACAAACCCACTTTTATTGGTTTTGCACAAACTAAGTATTATTCAGGTCTATTATAGGCACTTTGTTCTTCATAACGAGTGAGAATAACAGCATCTAATATATTATGGAAGGTCATAGATGCAAACAATTAATCACTTAATAAATCTGAATACAGTGTACAGTGTTTAGAACTATTTTAGATTTTTTTGTCATTTTTGATTCTCCACTCAGCACTGGATGGTGAGAATGAATGTCAGCATGCAGAATGTTACCTCGTCCTGTAAACTGGATACCAGGATCAGCTCAGTCATCTTCCCCTGCCTGTACACTGCCCTCTTTGTGGCAGCTATCATCCTGAACACGCTGGCAGGCTGGGTCTTCTTCCAGATCTCCAACAGCTCCACGTTCATCGTGTACCTGAAGAACGTGGTGGCGGCTGACCTCCTCATGTCCTTGTGCGTGCCTATTAAGGCATTGACAGATGCGGGTTTCGGACCGGCCAGCCTGCGCATTTTCTACTGTCGCTACACAGGCGTTCTGTTTTACACCACCATGTACATCAGTATTATTTTGCTGGGGCTCATCAGCCTGGACCGCTACCTAAAGATTGTGAAGCCGTTTGGTAAGTGCAGTCTCCAGCGTGTTGGTGTGGGCAAGGCAGTTTGCGCGGGAGTCTGGGCTATCATGGTGGTCCTGGCGCTGCCCAACGTCATCCTGAGTGACCGCGACCCACCTGTGAGAAGCAGTGGGAAGCTGAAATGCAGCAGCACGAAGAGTCCGCTTGGTCTGCAATGGCACGAGGGTTTCAACTACTTCTGCCAGGTGATATTTTGGGGCACGCTGGGCCTCATGGTGGTCTGCTACACTTTTATTAGCCGGAAAGTCTACGAGTCATATCGTGCCTCACAGAGTAGTTCCAGCATGGCCAGCAAGCACACCAAAGCCAAGGTATAGCACAGGGGTTTTATTGGGGGGTTGGTTTATGATTTCCTCTCAATATTCACTATTTTAGAACCATGTTATGTTATTTTTTATTTGGTTTCCATTTGCTTGTGGATATATTTGAGGACAAAGAGATTTTACATGTTCAACCAACTAAAGATGATTGTAGATACTGAAATCGGTACCTGGTTTGGTAAAAAGGTATAAGGCTTACCTCTGCCCACACCCAGTGAATTCCAGGTTAGGCTAAACACCCTTAGCCGCTACCCTGACCGGGATAAGTGTGGGTAAAACGGGAATTTACTTTTACAATACTTTTAGTTTTACTTTCTGTTTAGTGTATTCTCATTAACGTTAAGTTCATTTTTTGCATTTCAGGTTTCTCTGTAGTTTCTGTTGTGGTACGTCTTTGTGTTTCAGTTGTTAATATTTTGACTGTAAATAGTCTCAATGAAACAGTACTAATACTGCTGTATCTCCAAAGATGAGACTATTGAAGTTTTTATATTTCTGCATAAATGTGTCTTAAAACATCATCACAAGGCTGAGGGTACAGAAAGGGAATCCAATGAAAGCAATGAGAATAAACTATTTTAGTTCATCTTTTATTTATTGAGGGAAATTAAGTGGCAAAGGCGTGTGAACCTCTATGATTAGCAATTCATTAAAGGTGAAATTAAAATCACATGGTTTCAATCAATGGTATCAGGTATAAGTGATCACTAGCCTGTAGTTAAAGAATATGGATGTAGTCTGAGCCTCACAAGATGTTTTTGGATGTGTATAATGGCATGATAAACAGGGATTTTTAAGGACATATGAAGAAGAGATGAATGAATCCAATAGAAATGTTGTGGAAGGACCTGATCATGTGACGAAACCCACCAACATCCAAAAGTTTTCAAACAATTTCAATGGGCAACATTTATCACTTATCATAACCTTCATCATAAAAGGTTTAAATATTTTACCCACTCACAGATAAGTAATATTGTCGCAATAAATGCATTATTATCCTATTTGTTTCTTTAGGTTCCATAAGATTATGTTACTCTCATTCTTTAGAATTACAAAGCAGTGATAATAAAATACACAATGCTGGTTTTAAACAGTTTGAAAGATTGTTAAACAAAAAACACAGTTACCTTGCAGATTAAATGAGATTATACAATATAACCATTTAATTCTTCTATGAAAGAATTATCTTTTATTAATTCATCTCTCATGTCTCCACGTCCTGCATGTGCTATGCATTTGTAATTGTGTGTACTGAAGCGCTGTTTTTTTTTCACGCTACACTGCTGGGTTTTTACTCAACCCACAGTACTAATCCATATCAGCCTGTAGATCTGATTTGCAAAAGCAAACAATTCATTGTTTTAGTGTGTTTGTACAACAAAAAGGAAAGATTTTCCAACATGCGTCCTGTACCAGTTTAACAATCCTCCAACCCAATAAAGCGGACCTGGAATTCTGTTCAAAACAATAACTCAGAACCAGGGTGTCCATAAGATTATTTTAAATATAACCTGAATAATGTTTTTTTTCCACAGGTCTTTGTTGTGGTTGGAGTTTTCTTTGTGTGTTTTGCACCCTTCCACTTGGCCCGTGTTCCCTACACACTTGTTCAGACCAGGAGTACATCCACCCACTGCTGGTCTCAGAAACAGCTCTACTTGGCTAAGGAGATCACGCTCTGTCTGTCTGCCACCAATATCTGCCTGGACCCTTTGATCTACGTCTTCCTGTGCCGTGTGTTTCGCAAGAGGCTGACAGCCACACTGACCCGCAAACATCTACCCAAAGGAGCTCTTGAGTCCCACGGAGAGACATCCACAAAACTGGAGATGTCCAACATGGCCTGATGAGCTTAATCATCACACATTAAAGAGGCTCTGATCCTAAATAAACCTCTGGTCCTGATCACAGGCACTTTACATCAACACAAAAGCAGAATGTGCTTTACAGGAGCAATTTATAAATCTTTTTTAAATGATGGTTGTTATTATGTAATAAAGGTTGAGGACATCATACAGTAGGTTATGTTACCTACCCAAATATATGAAGTTATATTATAAGAAGGCTATTTATCAAAAACAAAATTCTATTTAAACAAAACCAGACATTACATTTTATTTGCACCCCACTTTCCTAATGGTTTCTTACCATAGGTCCTGACTTTTTAATATTCTGTGAATCATGAACCTCATGCTGTATATTTTATACTGATTTAATAAGATACAGTGATAAGATTAAGTTTGATAGATAAGATTAAGGAAAATAGTAGCACTGTTTATTCTATGTTATAAATGTGATTAAACAATTTAAATCACTCTAATTTAACTGTTATCTGTTGTAATATATTTGCTAAAACATGTAATTCTCTAACAGCATTCCTATCACTTAATGCAAATTAAAGCTGTTTACATGACATTGTGCACACACTTAAATATCTCAACGTGTCGGGCTTTTCCTTCTCTTTTAATATTAATAAACTCAGCGTTTTCTTTACTGGTTTATGTTGCTTGTGGTAGATTTTAAATGCTGATATCATGAAGATTTCATAAAAGTTCATAAATGTTAATATTAATACGTTTATTGATAAATATGATTACAAATGTATCTAACCGCACAGATTTCTTGTTGTCAATGTTTATTAAATCCTCATAGTATTCATTCATTTAACAGATTAATATTTTAATCATAAATAACAGGTGTTCCATGGCTATACAACAAACACCACTGTTATAGTGATTAATGATACAAAGACATGAAATAGCAACCCAGTCACCAGACACTTCATCAGCTTAACACCATGAACTTGTTCATGAGTATGTTCATGAGCCTATTTAAATGACTGGTATAAAATATTTTATGTTTGTCTAACGTGTATGAAATGAATTCATCCCTGGTATAAAATGAAACACTATAGGCCCATTTATTCTCAGAACTCAGCTAAGGACTGTCACGATCAGGAAAGGAAGGAGAAGCAGAGGCGGACATAAGTGCAAGTGAACAAGGTTTATTTACAGTGTGAGACATATATACACACAAGGTAATGAGCAGGGCAAACACGGAAGAGAGATAAATAAACCAAACAGGCAAACACACCAAGGACTAACAAAGACAAAACCTATAATGAACAGACAATAATCCAACAGATGTAAAGACAAAGCAACACGGGATACACATAAAGCACAAGAACAGAAAGAGCAAACAAAGGCTAACAAGCTAGGCTAAAACAGAGAGAACATAGACAGAGACAAACAAGGTAACAGCACAATATAGCCAAAAAACACAGGAAAGACCAGAAAGGGGAGAAAGGTTTCCGTTTATTTATTTATATAGCACCTTTTACAATGGAGCATTGTCTCAAAGCAGCTTCACAATATTACACTTTCCTAAAAGGCCAATCCCAA